>JAPYYQ010002690.1:0-16503 GCA_030522585.1 Anagyrus pseudococci
AAAATTAGGAAAATCAAGAAAAAAAATCTGAAAAAAACGTTTTTATTAATAGACACCCTAAATAAGGTCGGATCGGTCCCAAAATTTAATCAGTTCTTAAGTAACATATACCGAATAAGTGTACCAAATTTCGAGTCGATATCTTCTTTTTTACTCGAGTTATCGTGCGACAAACAAATACGTTCACGCGGACGGACATACATACATACATACATACATACATACAGACTTTTTCTAAAAACAGTGTCTTCGTACTTAAAAACCTTCAAAACGTCAAAAAACACAAAATTACGGAATCGAAAATTTTCACCGTTACAAAGCTTTCTCTTTGAGAAAGCAAAAAACAGCATTTCAAGTGTATTGATTGATCATGACTTTTTTTAATAACTTTTCGAAAATATAAAATAACAATGTCTTTTTTTCTCTTATAGAATGCTGGTAAATAAAATGACACTTTGATAAGCAAAGCCGTATCTGTAGGTATATAAGAGTCATTAATTATTAATTATACGAATCAACGCTTTTTCAGGGCTTAATTACAGCTTGTCCTCGTAATGCAAATTTATGACTGTACTCAAGCGAGGACACATACACTTACACTTACTACAGGAGATTAAAAAAATACTTGTAAAACGAGCGTGAGTTTAATGCTGCTTAAGGCTTACTTTCCTACGAGCACAGTATCTGTATTGAGCGAAGCAGCAAAAAAAATTCAAATAGACAAGCCTCAGCTAGCCATTCCCATGCAAGAGTCTCCCCTAAATTCGCAGCCGAAACAAAAGGGGGCCCGATTCAGTGCAAATATCGCTCGATCAAAACGGACCCCTTAACGAGCAGACTATCCCAAGGAACACAGGAGCGCTAGAGAATCAAGCGCGAGCAAAGAATTTGTTATCGCCGATTAATCTATTTACTGGAATTCCTAACGACAATTGCAGCGTGAAATGGACTATGTGTATGGGAGAGCCGGGCTTCAGGCACTGCCAGGCGGGGGAGGGGAGGAGGACTCGACTGGGGCGGGGAAAGGATTGTTATCAACGCTGGCGCACGTGAATGCTTGTGAACGTGAATCAGAGCACGTGTGTGCTCGTTAAAAAGGGACGGTGAAACGGAATCTTACTCGAAGGAAACGTCGGCCAGATACATATATACATGTAACGAAACGATCGCAAGCTCCGTTGTCAGGCTTGCTTTCGCTGGGCGGCTGGCCGTGGTCGAAGGGGAGGGGGGCCATTTTCATTTTAATTTTCGATTGTTCGTTGATAATACAATTATGATAGCTTGTGTTTTTTTTAAAAAATTTTTTTTTATTGAATTGACGATTTTGAAAATCGGTTTGATAAATCTGTTTTATAATGAATTTGTAAGAAAAGTAAACACACGATATGGAAATGTATAAGAGTAATTTAATAGAGCTCTGGCAATAGATAATAGTCTGTTTTTCATTAAATTTTTTAATTAAACGCATTCTTGATTGGTTAATTGCTGCTGTCTCGATTGAATTTAACAAACCTTCATTGCAGAAATTAACACATGATTTATTTGTTCTACAAGGAAAAGTGAGGTTTATGTGTATACCCTCCTACAGTATAATAATTATTTGAAAGCGTGAAAATTCATCGAGGCTAATACTGAGCAAACACATACTAAAGTCAACTAATGGTAATGTAGGTAAAATCTAAAATATCATCGTCAGATATTAGCTTGGTATAGCACTGCTAGAGGATATAGCTGAGGTTTTAATACTATAGAGCTAGGAAAAGAAAAAGCTACAAAGAGAAAGATGAAGGTTTACTAAAGAAGGAGTAGGGGTGCGACTAGTTGGCCGTCTGGGTTTACGAGGAGAGGCAGGCCATTGGAATCGCGAGGGACGAGTAGAGCCTGTTGAGCTCGAGCCGCGGTGAGCTCTGGCGACTCGACAACTTGGACGCTGGAGCTGCTGGAGGCGCCTGTCGGACTCGAGCTGGCAAGCGACTGGGCAAGCCGAGTTGCCGTGAGCAAGGAGCCCGGTCCTGCACTCACTTGCTGCTGCGACTGCGCTTGCACCTGCACAGCAAAAGGTCATTCATTTATATAATACCATTTTTACCAGCCATCAATTTCAATTGCTCAATTTATCTATCATGCCAATACTTACTGCCTGGGTAGATTGGCTGGCCAACTGGGCAACTCGGCAACCTGGACAGCTGGCATCCAATGCTTCCAACTTGACTGCTCGGCAACCTGGGCAGCTGGCATCCAATGTGCTCAATACCGATCGAGTGTCGGAGACGGACGAGGAGGCCGAGGCACTCGTCGATCCTGAGAGCAATGGCGACAAAACTACATTCCTCGCGCTCTCTGTGCCGAGGTTGCCCCCCTGTAGACCCTGGCCACCTGTCTCCTCGGCATTCTCTAAGCTCCTCTGCGTCAGAGTTTACAAAATAAGTGCTCAAAAAATTATTGTTGAATTATTTGATTTCTTTTTTATCCACGTAGTTTTACAAAAAGATCGATTAACTAGACGAAAACACGCAAAGAAAGGGATGGAGAGGAGAAAAAGAATGAAAGGAAAAGTCAAGTGCATTATTTCGAAAGGAAAAATCAAAGGTTCAGAACGATGAATAATTTATGAGACTCTATACCTCGAGCGTATCAAGGACTTGGCTGTCCGGGTCCAGAGGTGCGTTCGGCAAAAGTCTTAATACGGTCAGCTGCTGCGGCAGCGACGAGGCGGACGCCGAGGCCGAGGTGCGAGTTTGCAGGCTTGACAGCGGCGACACTTGCAGCACGGATGACCGGGCTGCCGCCGAACACAAAATAGCCGGCAGAACAAACTGAAAAGCCATTTTTCTTACGTTTCTCTTGAAAATTTATTTTCCAGCCCTGGCTTAATGCCCTTTTAACAGAATTTCTTTGCACTTTATTAAAATACGCCAACACATGCACAAACAATATAGGTATATTTCATAAGCGAATGTGAATTTGCTATTAGACAAGTGAAATAAAAGAAAGCCGGGTGTACGAGACTGTGAGCCGGTGATACGCGCCTCCACATATCACGCTAAATCGCCTAGTGCTCTTTCTCTAGCTATGTTTACAAAACGTGACCTCCCAAGGCAAAAACAAAGAAAAGAAAAATAATAAAAACTGCCGCAGAGAGAGAGAGAGAGAGAGAGAGAGAGAGAGAGAGGGGGGGGGGAGAGAGAGAGAGAGAGGGAGAGATCGTAATGAGCCTCGAGATGTTGAAAATCCTAATGAAATTAGACGGAGAGAGCGGCTCGTCGAGCCCGAGGGGCAAGTCAATCAACTGATCAAACACTTACGAGGCCTATCATCGTCGATTTAAATGTCTTTCTCTCGGCAGGCAACAACAGCACTGCACTCTCGGCACTAACTTGTCAGCGCCCCGGGGCGCTCGATTTAAATACAAGCCCGGGAGAAAAAATCGGGAGGCGGCAGCAGGAAGTGGGTCGAGCCATGGCTCGGTCTAGGCTAGAGAACACGATACTTGACATTGGCGCGCTAGATTTTCAAGTAATCCACACGCGGCATTACAAATAGACGCGTATTCTGCCCCGGCACTTTGTCACAAGCCTCTTTACGATTACGAGACACGCCTATAGATCGGAGCTCTCGGTGTCGATTTACGCGGGCTCTCGCGCGAGATAATTATCGCCCGCTGCGACTGCGGCTGATGCAACACACCTCCGGCTCTACCAAAAATTCTAAAGCCCGACAGCTTAGAGCCTGACTTTCTTTTTTTCCCTTCTTTTTCGAATTTCGAGGCGATTGGGAAAAACCAATTTACCTTGATGCTATCCTCAGCTGTAGATTGCCCGAATAAATGATTAGATATCTTTTTATGCGAGATATCTTTTCTCTAAAGCTAGTTATCCGGCAGGTATGCATTACAAAAAAATGTTGACCAAGGTCGCGAGCGATTATGTGCTATTATGACGAAATTGTAGAGCTAGCGATGAAAAAAGAGACAAACGTCAAGCGTCTTTTCCTTTTTCTCCTTCTTCTTCTTCTTTTTTTATCTAATGTAGTTTTAACGACTAGAAAGACGTAGAATCGATTAATTGAGAATTAAACTAAAATTATAACGAAAAGAAAATAAAGCATTGAGGACTTTTGAAGAGCCTCAATAGCTGGTGAGAAAAAGACGAAATCGAAAACAAGCTAATGGTAATATCAAACGGAACAAGAGGCCGAGGTAGAGAAAAAAATCCTCACCACTCTCGATCTCGTGCTTCTCCCGCCAAGGTCGTCCTCGCCAATAAGCGGTAGACTATCCCAGCTCGGGTAGATCACGTCGCGAAAAAAAAGAGAGCCGATCATCATGCTTCCCCTCGGTTTGCCAACAGAGAGAGAGAGAGAGAGAGAGAGAGAGAGAGAGCAGCTCTGCCGGATCTCTCCTTTCCAATGAAGGGCCGGCTTTTTGTTTTTCGCCCACTGGCTCGCCCGAGCGTATGTCCGGGTTGATCTGTATAAATTCCCGGGATTCTCGTTCGGGCCAACCAGACGGACGTCAGAGTTTTATGTCGACGAAGCGAAAAGAGCCGAACAATGAAATTCATCGCTGTTTTCTCCTGCCTCCTGGCGGCCTCCGCGGCCTTTGCTCAGCCAACTCTCTTGCCCGGCTACATCGGCTTGCTGCCTGCTGCACCGGTAACACTATTGACTTCGATCGTAAAACCGAGCCTGATAATTCACCTAACATATTGGATTACTTGGCTTTCGACTTATTGCCATCAGGCCTATGAAAATCGTCGTAATCATTATTAATTTTCTTTCTCCTTTTCCAAGATAAACCTATAAGTTAAAGCTTTTACAAAGGCGCTTTTATCGGCGAAGAAGAGAAAAGAAAACAAGAGTTCCGATGAAAAGCAATGGATATATTTTATTGAACAATCTCGATGTGATTTGCAGCTGGGCCCAGACGGTAAAGTGGTGGACACACCGGCAGTGGCACTTGCCAAGGCCGAGCACGCGGCTGCTCACCTCAACGAGCGACTAAACCTGAACCGGGAAGCTTTACGCTCGGCGGATTATCTGATCGCCGCTCCAGCCGCACCCATTGCCTACACAGCCCCGGCGTTGACACTGCCCTACGCACCTGCGGCGACTATTCTCCCTACCGATTCGAGGCCCCTTGATACACCCGAGGTCGCCTTTGCCAAGGCCGCCCATGCCTCTATTCACGCTCAAGAGACTCTCAGGAATTTGGCTTATGCGTAAAGCGACATTTCATCATTCCAACTTTCCATCTACTCTGTAAGACACACAATCAATCAGGACAGATGAATTGGCCATCTTCAAGTTTTCCCTACCTTTACAAATATTTACAATTTTTATGAAAAATTCCATGTACTTTTGTATCCTTCAGAAATGGACAATTTTTTGTAAAAAAATTCATTTGCCACGCTTGATTGTCGATCCACCTCACCGTAGATACAATACCGTAATTTTGTAATACTCCACTTAATGGAGCACAAGAAAAAGCGCTGAGACGTAATAAAAAAATATTTTTACACTTGGGCTTTGATCTTCTACCGACATCGTTCAAAATCGGTAACTGAAGACACTCTTCCGGGCATTATCTTTTCTTCGAATGCTCAGACACATTATGACTCCCTTCTTTCGAAGCAATTTTCTCTCCCTACCGATCTTCTTGTTTTCCTCCTTTGTTTTCACTTTGTTACCATTGCCAATTTGTTTTCTTTTTATTCTACATTTTGTATAGCCCTAGGAAAAATAATAAGATTATATCTTTAAAATCGAATGAAATGCCAGTATAATTTTTAATAGTTTTTTTTACCGTGCCTGTTGAATGCAGTCAATAAAAAAAGCCATAACTAGATTAAAAAGAGCCGTTGAATTAGGAGGCTGGCGTCGGCGTAAATTTCAATATTTCCCTGAATCGGTCGAAGGATGGCTCATTAAAAATTCCAACGCGAGGCATTATTTAAAGTGGAAAAGAGCCTGCCTCGGGAGCAGAGCGGCAGTATAACCTCTCCCCTTGGCCATAGCGATCTCTCCTGCAAGTGCGCTATATTTAGCGAGTGGTCGGTCGTATAACGAGAGAGAAGCTCGGCCGCGCTCTCGAAATTGGCCTGTCTCGGAAGGAAACGCGAGGGCGCACCCCAGCAGCCAGGCGCTCTGGCACGGACAAAGCCCCTACCGGCTCGTCTCTATACTTTCCCAAGCGGGTGCGGCCTCGAGAGCAGATTCCGCATGTCTCGCGCGGAGGAAAAATTCACCCGGTCCGGTTTACCCGGATTGCCGGCCTTGGATGCCCCCCTCCCCCAAGCGCAAACACATCCTACAACCTGTTCGCTCGGCTCGCGCACACCGAGGAGCAAGCAGGGAGGAATATGAGCAAAGGAGATAAGAGAACCGAGGGCTCCTCCGCTCCTGCTTCGGACCTTATATATAAACTCATCGGCACGACGACTCTTTATGCTACTCGAGCTTCGGACTTGGACTATAGCCTGACACAGCGAAAAAGACAGCATGCAGCCTGTTGCCATTGTGAGTATTTCCAGGGGATTGCTTGATAATTCATTTATTCTCCTTTTCTTTTCGAGGGCCATTTATAGACAATGTGACAATATAATAATCTGCCTGACATTCTTCATGATTCTGAGATTTTTGTGAAAAAGTCCTTATGACAAATATCCTACGCTTTGGTTATTTGTTTTTATATTAAGAGAAATAATTAAGAGACCGTTGAAGAATCAGCGCATACGTCAGATTAGCAATTAAAACTTAAGCATCACTAGCTGCTTTATAAAATGCAACAATCATGCGATTATTCGACTGCTCGTTCCAGGCGTCGCTGTGGCTCTGCCTGATAGCCAGCAGCTGGGCGAAGCCTCCGTTGTTCCTAAGCTACCAAGATAGCATCGGCCAGTACAGCTTCGGTTACAGCGAGCCAATGTCAGCGCGCTCGGAGTATCGAACGGCCGACGGTCTAACCCGGGGCACCTACAGCTACATCGACCGGAACGGACTGATCCAAACGGCGGAGTATGAAGCCGGAGGTGATTTCGGCTTCCGCGTGACCGCGACGAATCTGCCCCAGGCCCCACTGCCAGTGCGCGACACGCCCGAGGTCATGGCGGCGCGTCAACGACACCTTCAACTGCTCGACGAGGCTCGTAGGCGCGACGAGCAGGATCGCGCCCTCGAGGCTCCGCTAGCCTCAGCACCAGGAGCGCCTGAGGTTATTCAACCGGCCGAGACCATGCTCACTGGCCCGCTCGTAGCGGAGGAGCCGAGGCAAGCCACCGGCTCCAGGCCAGTCATTCAGCCGAGAAATGCACTAGCCGCAGCAGTGGATCAGCCTAAAGCTCAACAATTGCCATTAGGCCCGCAAGTAGCGAATCTACCTGAACAGCAAGGTTTCCTTTAATTACTCTTTTTCATTGAACATACGAAGAAGACCATAGCGATTATTTATTCTTGGATTAAATATCTTAGGAGAAAAGACTGCCCTGGCGAAAGCAGTCGTTCCAGTAGCAATCGCGGCCGAACAGCCGGTCAGATCCAGAGGAAAAATCGAAACGCGATCGAGCGATCGATCGATTATCAATCAGGCCTCGATACCGATCTCTGCTCCCGTGGTAAGTGAGCCGTCGGTAGCGGCGCCTCTCCAAGCCGAGGCTGCCCAGGGAGCGGTAGGCAAAAGCTCAGGGAAGATCGAGGTCGAGGCACGATCGGTTGTTAACCAACAGTCCTCGATACCGATCGCCTTCCCCCCACTGTTAACTCGTGGACCGGCGCCAGCGTTGAACGAGCCGGTGGGCTACACGCCCGAGGTAATGGCCGCACGGGAGGCGCACTTCCGAGCTTACGAGACGGCGGCGAAGCTCGCTGCTGAAACCGACGCCAATCCAAGGCTGCTCGAGCAGCTGCTGCGCGGTCAAGCCATGGCCTTGCCCATGACTCCTGCCAACATGGAGAACAGAGAGATGATGAGTGAACCAGGCGCACCAAGGCCTCACGATTATCAAGTCCCGGCGTTTGCGCGGCCGATTCAGAGTTCGGACCCAGGCACCCTCCGACCTATCCACTCAATGAGAATCGATTTAGCGATGGTGGATCCTATGAAAATGCCGATTATGGATAAACCTAAAGATATGGTTGGTATTCCAATAAAGTCATTTACATGTAGGTGTTTAATGATGTTTACTGTATCGTAATAACTTGTCTTAGGAGAAAACGATGGAAAAAGCTCGGATAGACGAGGCACCGAAAAGTATCGATGCAACAATCACTGGATCTGGTAAGTGATTCAGCAATACCAAATGTCCACATTATAAATAATGCTCGCTTATTATACTGAAACATTTATTATTCTGTATTTTTGTCGAACCAAATATTTTTCTACGCCTTAAACCTACGATCTGTGAAATGGGCTGCCAATGAAATGCTCTGCCAATTGAACAACTTCGAACATTCTTAAAAATACTTTTTACATGACTCAACGCTCGCGATCGTGTAATAAGTTCTCTCTCTCTCTCTCTCTCTCTCTCTCTCTCTCTCTCTCTCTCTCTCTCTCTAATAAATATTTTAACGGTCAAGTCTTCGTTATTTAAACTCTTTCATTTAAAATTTTTTTTTCAAGTTTCAAGTGGTGAATGACAAGTAACTGAGTCGTTGTGTAACTACCATTATTATATTAAAAAATTAAAAATATTGATGAGTATAAAATACTAATATTTGTATATACTAAAATATAACTCGTATATTGCGTTAATTTCTAGTGAGAAATCTATTTTTAATTTCAGGATTGACGCCAGCCAGTACCAGTTTGAGAGTAATGGACATCAGACTACCATCGCTTAACGAATTTCAACAAACGAAGTTAAAAGCAGGAGCTTACAATACACCTATTGAAATATCGCACTTGTCCCCAACTAATCTGCTGCCGAAACCCTACCATCCTTTCTTTGGAAGTTCTTCTTTTTACGTTTACTTGTAAAAGAAAAATTGATAAAGCCTCTATTTACGAGGCATTGCTGCAGAAGCTTTAATTTACAGGACTGATTGTAAACGTTTTAATGTATATCAAAATGAATAAATAAATAAATAAATAAATAATGTTTTTCTGCATTTTAATTTGAAAGAATGATTAAAAAATTTTGAATATTTAAAAAAAGGTTATTCTTATAATTTTATTATTTTATTTTAACAGAAATAACATTGATTTGTGGAACTGGATTAAAAGTCATGGATAGTGATCAACCAAAAATTAAAGAAGCAAATCAGTATTTTGAGATTACGAAGCCTATTCGATTTTTTTACAGACCAACCAACAAAGAATCTTCATCGCTTCCGCCCGCTGATATTAAGACGTGGATGTACCAATATAGTTATGTGTAAAATAACCGTTTTTAATAAAGCTTAAATCCTTAAATAAACTTACCTCAATTAACATTTCAAGTGCTCAGGTTCGCTTTAGATTTTGCAGTTGTAACGAGTCAGAAAGTATAGTTTAACAAAAATGCATTTTCAAGAGCTTTATTCTTCTTTACAAAATAACGCCGTATCTTTATAGAACAATAATAAAAAATCTTTGAGTGACAGGACTTTCTGAATATATTTATATTTTTTAATAATATTGATAATAATGACATTGATTGTTATTGTAAATATTTATAATCATGCGTGAAGCACGTATAAAATAACTTTAATTACGGCAATCCTTATAATAAAAATAGAAATATATGCTTAATATAATGTACAATAATTGTAATAAAAATAATATATAAATATTATAAAATATAGTGTTGATAACGTTATTAACGTATTATGTAGCTGTTATATCAATTTTATAGACTTTAAATTTTGATATATCATCAGAGTCAACGAATCAATAGTCAGTCCAATTTTTAAATACGACGTTGGGTATTTAACACTTTTGTGACGGTCAGCAAATCCTTCAATTATCCACATTTTGGCTAGTACATTCAATTGTCATTTAGATATTGTATATTTAATTTTTTCCGCGTTTGCATATTCACGTGGTTGAAAATCCATTTCTATCTTTGCAGCAAAAACATTACTTTATATTTATCATAATCACAGTGAATTTTACTTGTTTTTTAGCGACTTCCAGCAAAATGTGAACGTTATATATACTATTAATTAACAGACATTTATCTTTAAAAATAAATCCAACATTTTTGATTGTTGTAAGGTTATACTATTTGATAAGTTAAATCCAATGGAGGTAAAGTAGTGCCTTTTTCTATTATTTCCTTTTTTTATTTTTTATTTTTTTATGTATTGTTACTATTATTAGTGCTATTTATACAACAAGGATCTACTGTGTGCTGTTATAACAGAGGATTCGTAAAACCAGAACAACAATATTTGTTAAAGCGTCAACAGAGGCGCAAGTATAAATTAACGACAAAATTTCCAATATTGCATGAATGTAATATGGTTGGCAAAAAAAGCCAAAAGCGGAATGGAAAATTTGTAAAAATGTAATTATTATATAATAATAAAATTTTTAGATCGACTTTCCCATTAATATGGTAATTGACTTTGTGTTTAACTTAATGATACTTTTATGATGATATAACGTAAAAGAAAGATAATCAATGAAAATTACTGAAAAAAATAATTGAGAGAAAAATTAATATTACGAAGATATTTTATTACTTATTAAGTAATTCTTTAGTCTTATCAACTGCATAAATCTGTTTTGGTTATAGGACATTCTTCGCTTTTTCTTTAAACTCTACATGTACATTCTCATACGTCCGCTAATGCATCGACGAATCTACTTCATGTATTCTTTAATGGTTTATTATATCGACTACTTCCTCGCTGCTCGATTGAAATATTTAATCATTACATCGAAATTATGTCAACTGCAAAAAAAAATTATTTCAAATGAATACGCGATACTGCCGCTGGTACGAGGTTTCAATTTTTCGTTTTTCAAAAGACGATAAAGAAAAACGTGATGTTGTACAAATAATCGTAAAAATATTTCTATTAAAACCTACACAATAAAGTCTTCCCGAAATCTCAAGATTTTGAGAAAATCAGATCAACTGATTAAAATGAGAAAAATTGAAGCCTCGCGCTCGAGTAGTCGAAAGTACGTACAATCACTCTCGCATTTTCAGCATTTCATTTCTTTTAATACTGAGGACTCGTCGAGTTGCTAAGTTTTATTTTTCACCTATATATGATGATCACAATGTGTTGGCGACACGATTGTTTGCTCAATTAATATATTTTTTATAATTAAAATGACAAATGAGTTAACGCTAGTAGGTGATCTCGTTTGACAAACCTATTGCGCGCGAGAAACGATTGTCTCTATTCCACCTGCGCATCACGTATTTTTGTTTACAGTCGACAACCTCAGCTTCACAAATTTTCTATGCACAGTTTTTTTTCTACATATCCTTTTTATCTTGTGAACCTACCTCTCTTCCTCCCCCCCTCTCTCTCTCTCTCTCTCTCCATTTTTCTCTATGCAACTCTTCTCTTGTACGTATATTAATGCTCATATAAATCTAAATAGAATATGTATTTTTTAGTTTGTTCATATTTTTATATATTTATATTATAATATATTCGTTCTAACGTAATGGATAACCTTCACGCTTTAATTTTCAATAATTATTTTACTAATTTTTTTTTATTTCTTATCTTCTGCTCGATGCTTTTCTACTTTCCACCTCATTTTATCTACGAATAATATTTGAATTTTTTTAACCTTTAAAGGTCCAATTAGCATTAAAAATAATTAAACAATTTTTATTCTATACACACATCCACTGTGAATACTTGTTTAATGCAATAATACTACCTCACGAATTTTGCATCTAATTTAAATGTAACGCAAGTAATCTCTTACATTATCTCCGTCTCTTTGTATATCTCGAAATACTGTCCCTCTACTTTCTTAAATACTTTAATTTTCTAAATACTTTTTGTAGACGCGTAATATTATAGTTTAAAAAACTTTATCTATAGAAGGACTTAATGTGGGCATTGGGCGGTATTAACGTTATGAAAATGAAAATGTTCAAATATCTCTACTAAAAATTAATACCTACAAAAATCAAACATGTGTTACTGAAAGCCTTCGTTGAATGAAATATAAAACAAATAATAATAATTAAAATATGAGTAAACTATGTAAACTTTTCCCCACTTTCGTGAACTTCTTATCACCAAAAATTTAGTCACATTAATCGGCTGCTCCAATGCTTTGCTATTTAGCTCAAGCGTTAAACGCTTATCGACCTCCATACTGTACACATTGAAACAACAGCATAACGATTAATTGATACTCTTGGTTTACAGTGAGATACATCTGATAATTTATAAGTATTATCGACTTGCAATTGACTCTATGTCCCTTAACTGTAACTCCATCTTTACCTTTTAATAATTATTAGCTATGTTTAACGTAGTAGGTACCATGATAAATTTCCTTTCTCCACTTTAATGATCAGTATTTATCTCTCGCTTTCTTTATACTTTTTGTATCTATTATATGTGTATATATATATATATATATATATATATATATATATTTGTTCACGTGTGCCAAGTGAGACTGTTTTTCTCTCATTCGCACTCTCGCTCTCGCATGCATATCTTGCAATCTTGACTTTTATTTCAATAATTTAATTATTTGTCAACAAAAATTTTTTAAATTTTTTCGTACGTCTCTCTACCCCTTTCTTTCTGCTCTTTCACGAATTTTGCTGATCTTTCTTGAATTATCCAGCAAGAAATGAGCTTTGAAAAAGGCTGGAATGAAGCTCTGAGTCCGAAAATCGACAAATACTTCTTAATATTTTAATATTATATTTTATTTAACTTTATACGCATCTTTTCAATCGCGACGAGACACTCGATCGGTCTTTAGTTCGACATTTTAAGAGAACTATAACGTTGTATTTTAACTTTTTTTTTATTTTACGTATGTCTCACTGATATTAGTAATGAAGTAACAACAGTAATTTATTGTAAGCAGAAATTTATACCTCATAGTTCTTAAGTATTTTACTCAGTTCCAACTTTAATATTATTTTAATTTTATTTTAGTTTATTTTAATTCCTTTGAGGAAACGTGAAAGTATTTTCGTTACTCTCAGAAATAAGTTTTTTAAAATTATGTAATTGCTTTCAATTCTCGCCTTATAGTAATAAAAATTTATAAATAACTCAATGTAAAACTTTATCAGTCAACCAAACTTTTAACTGGCGTATGGATATTTTGTGTCGTTAGTTTTCAAAATTTATTATTTATCACAAGTACAGTACTTTCTCATTCCTCAATTCAATGACTTACTAATTTAATCCCAGAAAGATAGTGAATATTTCCTTAATATATAACATTATCATTTAAGTGAGTAAGATTACTTTACCTATACAAGAAGTTCTTGGATCAATGTCTTAAGTGTACTTATTGGCTACTAAATTCGTAAATCCTACATTAAAACTATGTGTATGTTTTCTTGATAAATTAACAATTTTCTGTGTAAAATATACATCACATTCCCATTTTTTTAACAATTGAATAGTCTCGTTTTTTTCCACTTTTGCTATTAAACCTTAACAAATTATATACAAAACAAAATAAATATGTACAAAATTAAAAAAACGATTTCGAATAAAAATAGTTTAGCAACGACAATCATTACCTCAGTACTGACAAAATAAAGAATAAAATATGAAATAAGGGATGAAGAAAAAGATAAACAAAAAAGTCGATTTTTTCTTAAAAAATGCATTTTATATTTTGCTTAAAAAATAAACGTAAAAAACATCGTCGAAACAAATAAAACTGGAAGTTGTTCGATTTATCTTGTCGCTTACGAGAACATTGGAATGATTAATCTGCACCCTTAGGGATAGATACATTTAAACTTATGAGTCGCTTAATATTATCATTAGAATGAATTAAAAAAAAAAAAAAAATACAAAAAATAAAAATCACCGGATTCACCAAGTTTCTCGAGACTCTCTTAATTAGGATACTCTTTTGCAAAGACATTGTCTACTCCGATGCTGAGGTCAATGCATTAAAAAAGAAATAAAAAAAGAAAAAAAATATATATATAACTTTGAATGAAGTCCTTAACTTGTACGTGTACTCAAAATCGCCCTTTCTTTTTCATTTTTATCTTCGAGCGCGATGTGTTATTTATGTGTGTGATTGCATTGTGTATCTGTATACCTCTCACTTCAATAATGTCGCAGTTCCAATGTAATTAATGTACGAGTACACTTTATATCTACGACCCCGTCGAATCAGAGGATTTTTCCAAGCAACGTCTATACCCTGCTGGACAAAATACATAGAACAAAATTATTTATAAATCGGTAAAATTATTTATTTACATCAAATTGATCAGTATCCGGTATAGATCACAGCTTTTTTATTAGTTCCATGTGAAAAAAAACTTTTGCCCTCGCTTTATTTCATAATAGTGAAAAAAATTATTACTCCCCATGACTCGACGTGGTCCCTGTATCAATGGTGTCTCAAAAAAACGTGTAAATGCAAGAGAGAAAAGAGAAACAGAGAGCGAGAGAGAATGAAAGAGAATTTATAGTCGACAGTCGGATACAGACTTTGTCATGCAACAGAGAAGAACGTTCCAAGATGGGATACTGAAGAAAAATAATTCAGGTGCGTAGAGAGAAGGAGCAGCTTTTGTTCTCCTCGTGTTTTTGCTGCTGCTACATGCCGAAACTTCTTTCCGTCAGCTGCTATTATCCGGAGATGAGTTTGCAGGCGCAGAAAAATAATAAGCTGTCGAGAAAAGGATTTATGAAAATTGAAGGGGAACTCGCGATTCCAGGCCGAGCTTACTTTTACCACGTCTATAAGCATGGTGTACTTAACTTATGGTCTGGCATCGCGAATTCGCATTAGTAAAGAAAAATGTGCTCTCCTTGTTGTTGTTTTTTTTTTTTTTTTTCATGTATTATTTCATAGTCTTTTTTTACCTTCTTGTTCACTTGTTAAAATATACATTTTCACATGAGAAAAAGAGTGTTCGAAAACGAAGATTTCATATCCGGAATGCGTGCGAAGTAGAATCGGTGTATTGCGATAAGAGACCAAAAAAATATGGTTATTGAAAGAAGACAGTATTAAGAGAGTAAAGAAGTAAAAAAAATGTATGCACCATGCAAGTTCGGTGGACGCATCTCTCACCGACTGTCCAATGCGTGTACGCTGTTATGTATGCACTCCGGACTTTTCTTTTACACTGGTTTTTCTTTTCTATTCTTATAGGCCGTTTGAATGTGCCTGTGCATCTTTTCCAGTGGCATTCGCACAACGTTGTCTCATCTGTTTTTCTTTGAAAGAACCAGGCAGGAAAAAAATAGTATGCATATATAGTAAACCAGTCACGTCATTCGTTCGAGCCGAACCAATCGGAATTCGTCAATCGTTTTGGCTCGCGAAGTTCGGACTTGCGAGTTTGGAAATAGAGTAGTACTTAGCAAAAGATTTAGTGATAATTACAGTAGACATAGATCAGATTCTTTCGTATGCGTACGCGTGTACCGATTGCTATACGCACGCACGCATACCCGTGTATGTATACATATATAATCATTCGTTCATGTATGTATATACATAAAAAGTATGTGTATTTGTAATAATGTGTAGAACATACACTATATAGTACAGACAGATATAAAGCTCTAATAGGTACACGAAATTCGCTCTAGGTACAAGATAGTTCGATTCGTCACTTCTTTAATCTCGTTCGTTCATAATAGCTTTACCGGCTGTCATTCTGCAGCTTTCGTACACGTCAAATGTAGATGTGAAGGTTTCTTTACTGAGACAGGGAGAGGGAGAGAGAGAGAGCTTGTGTTATAAGTTATAATATAGTTATGGGTGGTATAGCAGTAGAAGAAGTGGTAGACACTGCGGTTACGATGCTTACCGTTATTTATACGTCTACGGTTATATAAAAAATGACAAAAAAACAACTTTGATAGTCTGCGCGTTCGCAAGCCCGGGCCTCGAGTTTATTTCGACCCGAAATCGCTGAAGAGCCGAAACTGGTACGGAATGATAACTTGTCTCAACGTACCCTCGACTTAAAACCCGATATTTCTTTTTTTTTTAACGCGAGAAGATAAGTATGATGTTGTTCCCATGATATCTATTTATAATACTATATATACTTATATATGATTGTTTGACCATAAACATCTAGGCACAATACTTTACTAACGATTGTTCCGGGCAAATTTACGTTTGTGCGTAGAAATTCAAAAGAATAGTTTTTTTTTCTTTTATACCGCTTTCTTTTTCTCTCCTTGATTTCTTAAAACAACGATATCACATAGTTTTTTCTATTCTTATTAAAGTAATTATAGTCGTTAAAAATTATTGTTCGAAATGCAAACACTGCAGAAGCAGATACGCGCAGTCTAAAATGAAAATATGAAAAAATAAATATTAAATGACAAGTGTGCCATATTGGTTGAAATATATATATA
>JAPYYQ010002691.1:0-16497 GCA_030522585.1 Anagyrus pseudococci
TTGGAAAAATTATAAATGTATTTGTAAAAATTTTACTGCTATCTAGTAAAATTTACCAGCTCACTAGTAATATTTTACAGAAAAAGTAGTAAAATTTTAAGTTTTTACAATCGGCGGTAACATTAGATGGACAGTTTAGTAAAAATTTAGGGAACCTAAAGTAATATTTCCAAAAACTTTTCTCTCAGTGTAATAATTTTCGCCGAAAAGTGCCGACCTACTGAATTTAATGACTCAGACACTTAAGTCAGGTTAAAGTAAAGCTGGAAAAAGATTGGCAACAACGAGTTAAGCCCGGAACATCCCCCAACAGGAGGTAGAAGGTCCGAAAAAGCAATTTTTCACAAAAAAAAATCCGAAGTCGCTGAAAGTGCCGATCCACTAAATTTTATGGCTCAGGCACTTAAAACAGGTCAAAGTAAAGCTGAAAATATTGGCAACAACGAGTCAAACCTGGAAAATCTCCCAACATGGGGTAGAAGGGCCGGAAAAGCGATTTTTCACGAAAAAAATTCCTAAGTCGCTGAAAATGCCGATCCTCAAAGTTTTACAATTGCATTTTCTGCTCTTCTGCCCCCTATTAGGAGATGTTTTGGGGTTCAGTTAACCTTACTTATTGTTTCTTACCTTGCGTTCTACCTCTTTATAGTGCTTGAGGCATAAAATTCAGTGGGTCGACACTTTCAGCGACTTGGGAATTTTTTTTTTAATCGCACTTTTTGGCTCTTCTACCCCCTGTTAGAGGATGTTCTGAGATTACCTCATGGTTGCTAATTCTATTAGAGCTTTTATTTTACATCTTTCTAGTGCCTAAGCCATAAAATTTAGTGTTTCGGCACTTTCAGCGACTTAGGATTTTTTTTTAAATCTCATTTTTCCCCTTCCACCCCCTGTAAGTGGATGTTCCGAGGTTAACTTGTTCTTGCTAATTTTACAGCTTCACTTTGACCGGCCTTAAGTGCTTGGGCCATAAAATTCAGTGGGTTGGCACTTTGAAGCGGCGTAGGAATTTTGTTTTGTAAAAAATCGTACTTTTTTACATTATGAGTATTTTTTTTCCGTTGTATTTTACTTTCGTACATCTTTGTTTACTATGTTTCACCAGTTGGAGTTGTTTTTTTTTGTTATAAATTTTTAAATTCCTATGCATAGCATCTTTAGAAACTGCAGATAATGCCACATGTCGATTCCGCCAAGGTCGCGCCAGTCTTCGGCTCGACCAATTCGCAACAAAATGCCTAACTCCAACTCCTCTCCGCGAACCCGATTCGTTTCCCTCTTTTTATAATAGAATCTCTCCCTTAGGCACGCAGCATAAGACACCCGTATTGAGTTCTTTTGTTTATCTTGTCAATTGGGTCTCCTAGGAAGCTACCAGCGCCAGCCGGCTAATTGCCAATCACAATTGGCAAAAAGCCCGCCCAGTGCAGTTACCTGTGACCACGCTTCCGTCATAATTTCTGCGAATTTTCCATCGTCTTCTGCGCGAATATCCTCGCCAATCGCCCAGCCGACAATGCGCTTTGTCCCCACCCAACCCGCTTCAATTCCCTCTCTACCTCCAACTAAATGACTCTAGCCTAACTATTATAAAGAACCTTTACATTTAAAGTTACTGCAAGGTCTACTTAGAATTAGTCCATGTCCATGTCCAAGTCCATGTACAGATGTTTTGTTGCTACCTTTAGGCCTAGCCTACCAAAAACTAACCTTACATACAGTTGCAATACTATTTAAAGCTAATTAAGTGGCGTGGTTCTAGACAAAATGCAATATTACGATTATCCTTGTAAGTGAATATAGATTATTTCCCAAACACGTTGAGGAAAAAATTCAGAAGAGAAAAAAATTTGTAGGCTGTTAAGGTTTTCGAAGAATATCAGGAAAGAAAAAAAAGAAAGTATTCAAGAGTCTTCAATTTTAATTCATATTTTGCAATACAATTTTCAATCTTTATTATCCTGTTTGGATAAATTAAACAAGAAAATAATACATTTTTTTTATTGATTCAATGTTTAGATACATAATACGAAAAAATAATACATCTTTAGTACTAATTTAAATAGATTAATTAAGAAAAACAAATTTAAAATCTCAATCAAAAAACTTTTAAAGAAAAAGTATGTAATACTTTATTGTAGAATCTTATAAATAACGTTAGAATTTAAATTTAGCAATATAATCTTTTAAACTTTAAAAAACATTAACAAAATTCGTATACTATTTTGTTTGTGTACATAAAACGAGAAAACGATACATTTTTTGTATTAATTCAAAAACAGAAAAAAAAATTTAATTTCAATCAAACTTTCTTAAAGTAAATAATACCTTATGGTAATATCTTATAAATACCGTGAGAATTAATTTACCTTGTTTTTAATGAAAAAATAATACATCGATTATTTTTTGAAATCTTGATAATACTTAAACAAACAGTCTACAGTTTGTGTTTAGAAATAATAAATCTTAAAGTATAATACATTGTTCATAAACAAAAATAATTTTCTTTAATCACTATCATATTTAAACGATTGCGCTTTTTTTACCAAGGATATTATTTCTTCGATAGAGTGATTTTTAATTTGCTCTGACTTAGTCATGGCTTTGCAACATTCAATTATAGAAGGTACAGTGTCGTTGTTTATGTGTTTTGAAAACAATTTATAAATATAAGGAGGTACTGTATTTCGACTTCTTCTTCGCTTAATATCTACAACATCTGTATTTGTCTTAGATGATTCGGCTTCTTTCCGAAGTCTGTGAATATAAACTCTTGTAAGTTTCGTATCTCTTCTTCTTAAACAAGGATTTTCTGCGATAACAGATTTTATTTTATTATCTCTGATTTTCAAGCTCTTATCCTGAATCTCTTTTTCAAAATTGGTTTTGAGAACATTAATTTCTTCTTCAGTCCATTTTACTTTTTTAGACACTTTTGGAGAAACTGCAAATAAATTATATATTACTAGAAGACTATTCTTTCAGTACTATAGTATGACTTATGGTCGGAAAGTTGAAGTTCCTGTTTGCATGGTTATGACCACGCAGGCCAGGGCCTTCAAATTTTTGGGTCGTATACTCTTTTTCTTCCTCTCTGGCCAAAAATTACGCTTAATCTTTGAATATTTAAGCATAAAAACCTATTAAAATTTAGATTGCGATGTTTGACATCTACCACGCATGTCAAAGCATTCGAATATTTGTATAGATCGTTGATGCCCGTCCCGAATTTTGGGGGTGGGCATCAACGATCCATACAAGCGAAAAAAAATTTACAAAATTAAAGAGAACGATAAAATTTTCAATTTTGTTTTTATCATCGATATATATTTTTTACTTTCACAACTACACAAATCAAAATTGCAGTTACATTGGAATTAGAATTTTAAAACTTGACGTAGTTTGACAACAGCGAGAGTTCATATCGTTATACACAATTATATACTGAAGATTGATTTTTATTGAAACTAAGAAAACTTCTTTGTGGGCCCTTCCTCAAAGATTTCCAAAATTTTTCTTAACATTAGAATTTTCGATATAATATAATAAAATTTTGTTCTTATTCAAAGAAAATCTTTAACAGAGAGTTCGCAATGAAAAATTTTTAAAATCAATGAAAATTAATTGTCGGTACACTCTCGGTCATTATTAATTTTTATTTTTTAAAGTTTATTTTTTAGTCGCTTTCGTTTATCTACAATGCATTATTTTGACGTGTCGGGGTTATATGTAACTTATGTGTAAAACACGCGGTTAATCAGCGGCGACAAAAATTTCGTAGTCATTTCAGTAGCAAAAGTCGCGCTTTCCTGCGTGAAATTAGTCTCGAAAGTGCGTACTTTCGGGCCAGGAGGAAGAAAAATAAATTTTGTATGTTATAAATTTCTTACCTATTTGGTTACTCTCCGGTTCCTCAGGCATATCATCTATCTCTTCACAGGTTCTGTTACCTAAAATAGACAATTTTATTAAATTATTATGAATGTTCTGATCTTTTAGGACTCAGGTTGAACAAAATAATAAAGTAATTTTGTTTTGAATAGTATCAAAATAATCTATCCTATGGTATTTAGTCAAAAAATACTAAACCCTCCGGCACTAAAAGCAAAATTAACCATAGCGCAATATTTATAAATTTGAATTACTATTCGAAATTCAGTAAAATCTTCATTAGTTTATATTGTTTTTAAACTCTTTTTTTAAACAATTAGCCTATTGTTTAAATGCCGACGTTAGTAGCCTTACCTTGCTAAAAAAAATCAGTTGATATTTATCTGAAAGCCATGCCAAATTGTCAGTTGAAAATCGGCTGATAATCAAATCATGATCATCTAAAAGTCGTGTGTTAAAAATAAAACTAAGTACATCATTTGAAAATCATCTGATAATCAACTAAAAATCATGTGTAAAAAATTATACTATAAATGTAACCGTTATGTGTTGATCAGTAATATTTATTATCAATGTATTTGTACTTATACATTATTAATGTATTTGAATAAGCAAATATAAATCACTTTATTAGTTTTATAATTTTTAATGTTAAAATGACATAGATTCCTGCATGATTTTTTCCGTAGAATCAAATTAGTTTTGTTGAAATTCTTAATATTTAAATAATTATTTTAAACAAAATAGCAATAAATAATTAAAGTGCAATATAACAAAACAGTTATATCTTTTTCTAAGCAACTTAATGGCGTGATTAATTTCTAGACCTCTTACAGGTTAGGTATAGGTCCTAATAGGTTAAACATGATTTTCAGATAATTGACATTTGATTATCAAATGATTTTTAAGTGACGATTTGACATGATTATTAGGTTAAAATCACCTGATCATTTCCAACAGGGTATTTACTTAATTGCAATCGCAAAAACAAAAATTAATATTGTGCGTCATCCATGTTTTTGTCGTAATACAAAAGGGAATAGCCGGCAATCTAAGCTACCTAAGGAAAAGGTAAAGTTTTTCACCAAATCTACGACAGTCAAGTAGGTTAAGCGTGTTAAAACGATAAAAAATACTTTCCGCAACTTCGAGAAGCACCGACGCAACAACATGACATGAGAAGCATGTGTGTCTCGTATCACGCAAATTAAGAAATGATGGCACGATTAGACATTAAGCATGATGATCTGCTAGAATACGACATAGTCTAAATACGGATCTCTTATTTTTTGGTCTAGAATAACATGTCCAAAATTCAGTAAAATCGCCGGGGTACACCTCGAGGTGTTTCCTTATAGATGCGTATGAAACCCATTTTTGAAAAAGTTCTTTGTTTTTCTGAAAAATACAAAATTATCGCGAAAATGTTCACGTTGATAAAAAAGGTCCCTGCAGTATGGGACCCCCTTAAATCATCAGTGTCGATAGTACGTCTAAAAACCCTAATTAAATTATTAAGAGAAAGAATAGCGCCAAAACTATCTGTCAGAAAAATGCTCAAAATGTCAATGTTCAACAATAAAAGAGGACAAACCCTAGGTGCCACCTCTGTAGTGGAGCCCACTAACTTATGTGGTGAAAACAATTTTCGATTGCAGCTTACTGGAAGGCGTCGGGGCAAGCCCAGTACTTATCTATTTTCATATCAAGCTATTGCTGTTTTGTTGGCTACAGCGTTGGTGCAGGGACGAGAAATTAACGACCAAGCACATGGATCCACGCTCTGATAGATAAAGGCGTTCAATCATCATTTCAATCTTAAAAATTCTGCCAACTTCTAAGATTAAACGACTTCATTTACGTTCCAGTAAGTGGAATAAGAAAGTATCGGCTTATTTGTAAAAATAAAGCAGTCCCCATCACACCTCACTTTGTGTTGACGTTGAGAAGCTCCCGCAGCTACAAAAACTTAATGGGTTACATAGCGTGCATCAAAGCCAATAATTGCACACCTGTGAGTTGAAGAGAAGCAATTTAAGGAACTATAAAAATTCTGAAAGTATGAAGAGCTGCCTTTAATTGACACAAATAAAGAACAGCAATGTGAAGATTACTATAAATCCAGTCAGTCGCTTAAACGTGGTAAAATACTCTGTAAAGCTACTCGTGTAGCCCAATCTATCTTCGAACTAGGCTGACTCTTACAACTAAGCTAAACGTCGCTCATATGTACTTAAAAGGCTACGTCTACCCTACGGAAAAAGTGAGATGGAAATCCATATGAAATTCCATGTGGAAAGCCATATGTAATTCCATGTGGAATTCCATATAGGGTTTTGGTAGCGGTAATTTCATAGTATATTTCTTGTGATTTTTTATCTGAATTTCCATTATCAAGAAAAAGACAAAAATGTTATTATTGTTTATTGTTATTAATTATTATTAATAAAATCTTTGAGATTAAATAGAGTTAAATAAAGTAGACTTTATTAGTTCAATTCCCAAACAGGACAAATAATTATTTTATAATTTCATATAAAAGGATAATATCTAAATAAAAAATTCTATGAATAATAAATAATAATTAATAATAATAAATGATAATAATTTTTTGTCTTTTTCTTGATAATAGATATTGACATGGAAAATCATATGGAATGTACTATGAAATCACCGATACCAAAACCCCATATAGAATTCCACTTGGAATTCGCCATGGAATTACATATGGCTTTCCACATGAAATTCCACATGGAATTCCATATGGATTTCCATGTCACTTTTTTCAGTAGGGTATGCTAAGGAGGAAATGCAAAAGGTCAGAATTAAAACATTAAAATAAGAATTAGAAAATTAAGGAAGTAGTGGGCCAATAGCGAAAACGTCACTCATCCTCCAGAGAGAGGAGGTAACGGACGGAAGCCATTTTAAATGAGGATAGAGAAAAGTTTCTGATTAAAACAAGAAGGGCATTCCATTCGTACAAGGCCAACACCTGGAATGAGGACTGGAGGAAAGAGAATCGAAAAGGAAGGATGGATAGAGATGGTCTATTACCTTTGTGTGTCCTCAAGAAATGATTCCCGGACAAAAACGAAGAGACGGTAAAAAACAGAGCTATGGGAGAGGGAGTATACAATGTATAGGCAAAGTCTCAGGCTATAAATATATCGTATCCTGGTGTTAATTAGACTTTGCAGACGAAGGTCCTGCTCACGAGAGACAACCGGTCAGTCGACGATTATCGAAAAGAGAAGAAAGCAGATGAAATGCTTGCGCAAAGAGAATGTAGTGATACGCCTAAAGAATTAAAATGTGCACATCAGGCAGTGAGCATGCTTGCACACATAATCAATATGATCTTTCCAAGACAACCTATCACCAAGATCCCACGCGAACTCTTCGCTAACCTCGTGAAGGGCACCGCTCTACTACCGAGTGTTACGTAAGCAAAGCCAACGGATGAAAGCATTCTTGTTTAATAGGCAGATTCTACAATTATTGCCTTTGTCTTGTTGACGTTCAGGTTAAAAAGGTTAACCTCTTGACCACGCAGCTACGCGACCAGAATTTTCACTCATCCTCCGGGCCAGGTCAGCGAAATTATCCAAAAACGTACCGGCATAAATCTATAGGTTATTTTCTTACATGCATGGTAAATAGGGTATTAAGGTAGTGGAAGACATCATTCATAAATAAACAGAATGATAAGAGGCGAAGTATAGGTGTATGAGGAACAGCCTTATTAAGAGGTCCAAACTTAGCATGGCTGCAATCGTCTGCTACTACAGCCTAATATTTTTCCAATGAAACGCCCGCAATCTTCTCAATAGTGCCTTTGGAGAAACCAAAGTTTATCAACTTGCGGAGCAGCTTACTGTGATCTACGGAGTCGAATGTCATACTAAAAAGTTCTTAAAGCAAACATCATAAGGAAAGTAACCTGATGCTTATCCATCAAGTGCATTATGTCCTCAGTGAGCTTGAGCCGTGCAGTCTGGGTACTATGACCCTTGCGAACTTGATGAAACTGCGAGCTTGATGAGATTTATCAGGTTGTTGTCTTCTAAATACGATGACAATAGTCTATGAACTAGCAGCTTAATTACCTTGGACAGAAGGTAAAGAGGGAAATCGATTGAAAGACAGAGACAGCTAGGAGCTTGGACATTTCTTAAAACTATCATAAACGACTCTTTCCACCGCACCGAGAACTCAGAATCGCGAAGGGAGAACTCAAAAACCTTCTTTAAAATCTCAAAAGTGAACTCGATCACGGAAAGAAGAATGCTGTTCGTTCCCCTGGCCTGTGACTTGAGATTCTAGATGGTACGGATGATATCTCCGTAAACAATCTCTCTAAAGTGGAATCGCTCGTCAAATTCGAAACTGTTTAACTCAAATAAAAGATCGTCAACAGACTGAGCCAAGGGGTCAAAGCCCCCCCCCCTTAAGTGATCATTAAGTTCGTCAGTAATCAAAAGAGACGCACCGCTCTTTCTCGACGGGTAAACCCTTAGCTGTATCAACTCTCGCCACATCGCTGCTGGATCACTTAGCTCAGACAAGCAAAATTTGTAATAAAGCTGGATTCATAACAAGTTTTGCAGACTCACAGCGCATATGTGCAATCTTACGAGGCTCACGATACCGGGGATGATCGACCTGCAATCTTGTTTTGTCATATCTGCGATAAAGCACATTACGTTTGGGAATCCATGAACGATGAATTAAAAACAGGTAAGTTTATTTTACGAATATCTTAAAAATTGGGGCGGAACTGCGATCTGGGCATGGCATGATCACAGAGTTGCACCATGCAGTATAAGCTTAAGAGGACGTCAGAGTCACCTGTTTTATCAACAAGTCGCAAATTTGGTTCCGAACTTTACAGCCCGAAAAATGCACCGATCAAGCTGACATTTCACAGGCTTACTTAAAGTTAGCTGTAGAATTGCGTTCTGGAGCTAGTTTTTTCAAAATTTATTTTTGTTGAAAAAAGTAGCTTTAGAGCGCAATTTTACAACTTATTTTGAGTATGCAAGTGAAATTTCAGCTTGATCGGTGCATTTTTCGAGCCGTAAAGTTTGGAACGATATATGCGACTTGTTGATAAAATAAGTGAGTGCGCCTTCCCCTTAAGGCATTTATCGACTTATAAAGTCCCTCAGTGCCCATATTGTCCAGAATTCTGTACAGCATTTCTCAGCAGCAGACTCCTTCTACCTATAATTGCTATTACGGAGACATCGCTCAATCGTATTGTCCGCTCGACTGTGACTCTGGAGGCTACGTCCTGTTTAGAAGGGGTCTCGAGGCACTCAGTGGTGGGATTGGTCTGTACGCTATCTCCTCTTTTAAGGTTGTTTGGCTGTGTTATATAATTCCTTCAAGCCCTTATAGCCCGCAATAAAAAATTGCTTTTTGTAATGATTAATCATTACAAAATAGCAAAATTGATAATGACTTCACACTGATCTAACATGCACAAAGCTAGAGCTAACATGAGTAGGAACATGTGGCACGAGCTGAAGAGAATTGTCACCAAGAAACCATCTAACAAACACAGCTTTATTACTGTTAGACAGTTGGTCCGCATATAAGTCCCCGAGTATGATCTTCGTACTATAGTTCTGCATAAACCGCACAATATCAATCGAATAGCTAGAACCAGAAACACATGAAGAGGACGACAGACCACTGTAAGGAAAAACGGCGGCACCTTACGAGCCCTGATCTCACAGAACAAATATTCTAAGTTTCCAGGCCTACAATCCCACTACCCAGAGGATGCGCAGAGAACAAAAGCCCACAAAGAGAATATATTAAGCGCGACCCTGCTCCCCAACGCTTCGCCATCTCTACAAAGCCATCAAATACGATTAAGCCAGGTTACAGTGACTGCAATGATGTGGTAAGGGAGCCTGTTACTAATAAAATAAGAGTTGCACAATATGGGTACTGAGAGAGTTTGCGTTTAGAAGACAGATTCTGAGACCATAAGAAAGGGAAACCTGTGCGGAAGGGATATAAGATGCAGTCAGAGAAATACAAAAAGAGGAAGGAAGAGTAGTGGTAGTAGAGGGAAAATCTACTGCAGCTCCTTCAAAAATTTTCGAAATCCGTCGAATCGTCGAGCCGCCATACACTGTCACAGATAATGTTGAAATCATAGGGCATTCCTGTGGCAAAAAGTAGTTTATATTAATGCTGGTATTGGACTCAGGCGCAACGGACGCCTTGGCCGTTCGCAGCTGCTTGGGATCAACGTCCGTCAGAGCTGATCTTTTCTTGGCTAAGGCAACTGACTGCTGCGCCAACACAGCACATAGTAGCCTCACCACCATGCTGCTCACCACCATTGCAGAGAAAGCAGAATTAACCACAGCAAAAGAAAAAGTCCCGGGCTGTCCAGCAGAGGCATCCCTGCTGGAGTTAGACTTAGGTACTAGGGGCCTCGCCGAAATGATATCATTATTCTGGAGGGCTGGGTAGAGCGCCCAGAGCACAGAAACTAACAAAAAGCGCAACTCCATGCGTCTGTCAAAAAAGGGATCACTTATAATTACGTCCATGCCCAGGTATGTCTGCTGCTAGCGGAGGCGTCGCACTTCGCCACGTATGCACCTGTACTCCTCCTGCAGTTCATTGAAAGTAGAGTTGTCAGCCAGGTTCGATGAAAATGGTTCGGCCACCGTGACCTTCTCTAGTTTTCAATTGGGCAGGTAGTACACTGATGCTCGCCTTTATTCCATTAAATAGCTTGGCGTCAAGTGCCTTAAACTATAAAATAATGAGCTGCATAAAGGAGTCACCAGAAGCTAAAATGCCAGAGACAAAAGCCGCAACAGCGACGGGGGCCGCACGCAAGGAAGCAGCTGTACAGCCGGTTCGTGTGCGTGCAGACACCACCTCATACTCGGTAGTGTCGTAACAGGGCGTGCATACTCTGACGATTCTGTTGTCATCATCAACAGCATTCTGCGGCAAACTGCAGACATGATGCACACCCAGTATTCGGATTTTCAGTAGAATTTTCTACTCAGTGGTATCTATACTAAATAGAAAATTCTACTAAAAATCCGAACACTATGCACACCTCTGCCGCACGCTCCTTACATATATCCCATCTTGATGTTTGTAATGAAGTGTGTATAAATATACAGACACGCTGAAAAATCAAAATAGTGGCGCAACAGCCGAAAGCGGCATATGGTACGTGTAGCTGCAAGCAATAAAGAGTGGAAGCAAACAGAAGGCGGCGAAAGCCGCAGCGAGCAGCGCCAATCAGCACCACCAGACAGCAGGAGCGAGTGGCAGCGGCTAGCAGCGCTGCTCAACCAATAAAGTCGACGTTGACCTTATTCCAGTAGATTTGCGCCAAATCGAGGATTAGTGATGAGTTCTTAGGTATTAATTGAGGACGATATCCATGAGGACAAGCCAACAGTAGGATAGAGGTCAGTCCGGAAGGAAGTTTCCTCTATCCACATCTAATGCCACACCGACAGGCAGGCGTTGAAAGTCACGAGCAGGTCCCAAGAGAGGTTAGGTTGTCAACAACGAAAGAAAATATTTTAATATTTCTTAGCTTCGGGAGGCAAAGAATCTAGAAGTTGTTTGGAGGCCTGCCCGAACGGTCAGGAAATAACTCCAAAACAACAAAAACTCAAAACAGGACGGTGAGAAATTTTCAGCGACAAAATTGAGAGCGTATAGAGAGAGCATTAAGGCGCTGTACTCATTGACCCAAAAGCTGAGAGAAAAAGAAAGCAGTAAAACAAAAGTATGAGGAGGATAAAAAGCATTGTAGAATAAAAATTAGAGAAAGACAGGCTATCATTTATCTGCCAGAGCGAGGAGAGGGCAGTTTTAAATTACAGTGTGGAGGAGTTTCTAAGGCGAGAAGATCATTCTATTTATAAGAAGCAAATACTTGAAAAAAGGTCCGATGAAAAAAGGATCTGAAAGCGGCTATCGGGTTAGGTAGACTGCGAAAAAAGATCCTGTTCACAAGTTTCATTTCAGAGAACGACGGAGCAGTAGCCGATCCCCCTGAAAAGAAGAGAAGGGATGAGATGCTTGCGTAGAAAAAAAATTCTGCTGTGCCTAAAGATGTACAAGATGTATATTGAACAGTGATCACGTTTACACACGCCATCAATATGATCCTTCCAGGATAGTCTATCATCAAGAATCATACGAAAACTCTCAGCCAACCTCATGAATGGCACTGCAGTGTTACCGATTACTATGCAGTCTGACTTAATGAGAGCATCCTAATGTAATTAGCAGATCCAATGATCATTGCCATTGTCTTATTGACATTCAATTTCAAAAGGTTAAGCTCAGACTACGCCGCATCACAATCAGCATTACAATTCATCCTCCTAGTCAGACCAGTAAAATCGTTCAGAAGGTATCAGCGTAGATCTGCAGGTCATCCGCATACGGGTCAATATTTCGAAAAATCGCAATTTAGTGATTCTTCAAACTTATCATTACACAGGCTTTTGAAAAGAGTTTACAATAAATTTGGACAGCGTACAAAGCTTAAATGGCGTATTTTGTAAACAGGTACACCCCTTATGCCTTAAAGTTTTCATAAAGACTCCGTCATCATTTGGATAATAATTGAAAACTAGAAAATTTGGATCGCAATTTTTTATTATTTTACACATTAGAACTGTACCTCCCTATAATACACACCATTTAGACTTTATCCGAAATCGAATTTATCATGCAGTCTCTTTAAAGGCCTGTATAATAATAGATTTTATGGGCTACTGAATTACGATTTTTCGTAATGTTTACTCATATATTGTATAACTCAAACCAGCATAAAGAAAGTGGGATACGTTATTAATGAAAAAAACGGAACAGAGGGCCGAGTACAGATCCCTGAGGGACCCCTTTGTTAAAACGTACAAACTCAGGCTGACCGCTATCGTCTGCTACCAATGGCTGATATCTTTGGACAACCAATCTACTTGATGATTTACCAGGAAAACCCAAAACTTATCAGCTTGCGAAACAGCCTGACGTGGTCCATTAAATTAAATTCCTTTCTAAAATCAAACTTCAAGAGCAATGCAACTTACTGCTTGTCCATCGTATGTCTCATATCGTCGATTAGCTTGAGCAACGTGGTCTGGATACTATGACCCCTACGGAAACCAGCCTGACAAGATTTAATCAGGTTGTTTTCTTATAGAAATAAAGATGTATGTCTATGCAACAGCAGCTCAAGCACCTTAGACAAGAAACAGAGAAAGGAGATGAGTCGAAAATCAGTAGGACAACTAGGGGCCTTGACCTTCAGGATGATAACAAGCGACTCCTTCCACTGCTGAAGACAGTCAGTAAACTCTTTAAAAAAGAAACGCTTATCATACTCAATACTATCTAACTCGCAAAGAAACCCATCAACTCACCAGCCGTACGGTCTCTAAAGAAGTCATCAAGTGCATTAATAGTGAAAAGAGACGCAGACACCTCCCGCACAGGACAGACGCTTAGCTGTCTCAACTCACGCTAAATAGAGATCCGGTCATGCAGATTAGACAGGCGATATTCGTTATAGAGAAGTTTGGCAGACTCTGAATGCGCATATGACAAGTTGTAGATTTCATGGTAACAGGTATAATCTATCTTTAGCCTCGTTCTATTATATCAGTAGTGAAGCCTATCGCGTTTGCGAATTACAGCATCATGTTCACAACGATTCCAATTGCAAGAGAGAGAAAGAGAAAGAGAGATAGACAGATAGACAGAGCTATAGAGAGACAGAGATATCGATAACAAGAGAATGACGAAAGCCCTTAGCCACGATCTATCAGCTGACTGATCCTGCTGCCCCAGAACCGTGTCAGCAAAGCTGTCGTCAATTCCCAGACGACGTCAAGATTCGTCCCACCAAATCCTGCGACCCTCGTTTCGCTCAGGTCGTAAATTTTGGCGATGTTAGCTTTCTATCTTGTTTCTAAATACTGCTTTTTATATAACATTCGACATTACAAGATGGAAGTAAAATGGTATGTTTTTCAGCTAAAGGCTTGCCCCGCGAGGCGATGCCAACCCCCCTCAGTTAAAAGAAAAAATCGACTTTCATCCCCCGTAATGTATGTATATGGGCTGTTTTCAAAAAAGTAGCAAAATTTTTGCCAAATTTTGTCCCTATTGTATAAATGACTGTTATTTTCAATTTCCAATAGAAGAGAGCGTTTGGGACTAGGGTTTGAGGGATTTTCAGTTTACGTAATTACAAGTCATCGTACCAAAATTTACATTAGCCAGGTTCTTACTTAATATGCTAATCGCGGTTAAGAAAAAATTTGATGACGGGAACTACACGATGATGGGAGCTACAAACGTAATAAATTTGCTCGCCTTTCGCCGTATGTTAATATTTTTTATTTTCCGCAGAGAAAAGTCTTGTTTCATAGTAAATACATTAAAAAATTTTTTTTTAATTTTAAAAAAATTTTATTCTAGTGGAAACACGTGATGACGGAAGCTACACTTTTGTGTGACAAGTAAAAAAGTGAAAATACATATTTAAATTTAGTATTTTGGAATCACGTTTTAACAATTTATAGCATAAGTACTTATTACATTGTGTTAAAACTAAGATTTAAAATTTTTTCTAGTGTGCTAGTGTCATAAATCGTATCGTCAAGTTCATTAAACTTAATGTTTTTACAAATTTACGCGATTTTTGAAACAAAATAATATTAGACTTTTGACTATGGTAACTTGCAAATAATTGACTTATTTTATAAGATAAAGTTTTCTTTTGACATACTGATGATTGACTACTGCGCTTGTAACAACTAAATCAATAATTACTTAAAATTATAACACATCAACATTAAAATTAGCAAAAAGACGCATGACGGGACTCTACATCTCGAGTATATTTTCGTCTTTATCAGTGCGGAATCAATTTTTTTATGCAAACTTACATATGTATTAGTTTTTGATTTTTAAAATATGCAATTTGCTACTTTTTTGAAAATCGCCCATATATGTATTTAGTTTTTATTAGACGACTACCACCTTTCGGTAAACGAGTTGTCAGCCATGAACCTAACTTACCGTGTCAAGCCGCAGTGCCTTCGAACTTTGATCCCCTCCACGACAGCCTTTAACCGAACGTATCGTGTCCAGCTGTCATGAAGGTTCTTAAACCTTTTTCCATATTTTTGGCTCCCTACCTAACCATCAGAGCTAACTAGACTTTATGTTTTTGGCTTTTTACACCTCAAACTAGTCGCAGTGCTCTCAAGGATACGGGGCCTTTCGTGCCGACACATATATTGCAAATTTTCGCAACACCTACGTCGCAGGAAATTCGCATGTGGGCATCGATCGTCGAGCTACGCTAGATCTTATCCTCTATAATGTATTGTACTATTAGAGAACAATTTGTGGTTCCTAATAGGCGCGATCAAGTTAGAGAAATCATGCGAAAATGCGTAGACTTACCCAAATTTTCTGGACTCGATTCCTCGTCATCAGATGCTAAATTCTTATTCAGAGCTTCACCATGCAGATTGATTAAAATGTTAGCAACGCTAGTGATAGTTTTTCCAACTTCAGGGAGTTCATAATAATTCCTGTGGATATTAACAGTGTGACCCATGAAATTGGCAAGTTTTTGTACTTCATTATCAGACAAATCAAGCTGTACACAAACAGTAGCAAAATGCTTGCGAATAGATGTGCCGGTTAACAACTCGGGTTTGTTTGCTCCACACTCCCTGGCATATTTACGAACGTATCTACTCGCTTCAGGATATTTCCATTTATTATTATTCACATTTAATTCAGGTAGACCAAAAACATAAACGTTATTTTGATGAACACCTGCATATTCTCTAAATTCTAGTATTTTTTTAAGCATTTTTCGCTGTCTGGATCGAGCAGTAATGCGACTTTACTCGATTTCTTACCTCGCATCACGATTTCTTTGTAAAATTTCGCTCAGACTTTCTGCTCTTCACTTAATCTATCAAATACGTCAGGCGCACTCTCTTGTACGCTTGTCCTCTGATTGAAGTTTTGAATGGTTATGGTAGCCATGTCACCAACTCTCTTTTTATTGAAAATCAATAAAGTCAATAGACTAGTTTCCAATAACGTTTTCCAAGCAGTTATACTAAATTTTTTTGATAACTGATGATATGCTTTATTGCGTTCTTGTATCACATATCGTTGGAACGTTTCTAAATCTTTTGTACTTGGTATTTGCTCTATCTTTCTTCTAGCCATTTCGGCTTGAGTTTCGTACGCGGTTTTGCCTACCATAGCTAAAAATCTGTTTTTAAATAACTGATTGAATTTGTTGCACTGACTTTCCAGGTCACTTTTCTCAAGTACAATGCACTCGTCAAGCCAACACGAAATTAATTCTTTTGTGCACCGACGAATTATGTCGACTTTATTGGGTGCAAGATAAAATTGGGTATGCTCCTCTTCACCCGCCAATTTTTCTACACAATTCAAGTAGTTTTCTATTTGTTTGGGTTGAAAAATGGTGTAAAACCCATCTAGTTCAGGGGCATTTTTCTTCATTTCTAGATACAACTTACTCATAAGGCGAAG
>JAPYYQ010002692.1:0-16493 GCA_030522585.1 Anagyrus pseudococci
CGCCATCTGCTCTGTACAACTGCCACCGCTGGACCACCGTACGAAGTCGTGGCACCACGGTTGGGCCATCGGGTTGCCCCGGCTAGTTTTCTGTTCGGGAGGATATCTCTTTTGCTTTCTCTCACTTTGTGCGCTTTTGGAGGTTATCACCTTTGACACTGCCTTCTCCGACGGCAACTTGATCGTTACATAAGTTTTTGTTTGGAAAAAGGGATTCATAAACGAAGAGGTGAGCACTTTTGTGGCTTTTTTCGAAAATCTCAATATCTAATAAGGTTAATAGTGGTTTATCTCGGAAACGACTCTTGGTGACAGTTTTTAATTGAAAGCTTGGTTGTTTAGCATTTCAATGTTTACATAGATGTTACATTTGGTTTTCATAAAAATATTGATTAATTTTTGTAACGATTACTGTTATGAGCAACTTATAATACACTTGCCATGTACTTTGTTACTATTTATTAAAATTTTTCAATTTATTACAGGCAATGGGTCACGACCACCACCATGTAAAGATCCCAGAAGTTCCTGATCCAAGCATTTACAAAGTTGAATCTTCAGAATATCTGATGAATATACAAAAAAGGCTGGCTGAAAAAGGATTGAAAGATCCGTGGTTAAGAAATCACGTCTGGCGCACTAATATGCATAAAAAAAGAGGAAGATTCCAAAACTGGGTATTATTAGATGCTATGACTTACAAATGGAAATGGTGGGTTCCTCTAGTAGGCCTTACAATTGCAGTAGAAAGCTTCTTTGGCATTGATTATCATGGACATAGTCATGGTGAAGGTGAACATGGAGGACATGGTGAAGGTGGACATCATTGAAGATCTTATAGATGAAAATATTCTTCACTGATTTAAGTTTAATAAAACTATTATGAATTACCGCATTTTCTGTGGAAATAAAAGTAGGTGATTTAAAAAATTATTATCAATTGTTTACTTAAAATTTATAAATATATTTCACATAAAGTATTTCTAAAGAACATTTTTTGTGAAAATTAGTGTACAAATAAATAAGTTACAATGAGAAACATTTCTATAATGTGTTTTGGCTTTCAATGTAATAGTATGTGTATAGTAAATTGAATACATTAAAATTTAATTATAAATATTATAAAAACTTTTTCATAAAATATGTTTTCACATCAAGTTTTGAGTAACAGTAGATTACTTTTACAAAGAATATTTTCTAGTGAAAATCTATGGTTGTTTTCAATATCAAAACAAAATTACTTGGTAAAAATAGAATATTTTTACTACAGAGATTGGTAACAGATTAAAAATACATGGTACAAACTATTAATTATAAATATTACATATTTCACATACTTGTTTTTTACATGTTGAAAAATGCATAAAAATTTTTAGGTACACAAAACATTAAAGAAATAATTAAAATATTTTTTACAAAGACTTTTCTGTTTACATTGTCATTTTCATAAGCGTTATTAGCAAAATGGCCTTGCAATTAATATCATTACATTAAAAATCGTTCGTCAATCAACGTTTTGTTTGCCAAATTCTTCTTGACATTCATTCTGCTGACCGCAGCCAGTAACTGTGACATTAGTAAAGTAGCAATACAAGCTAGAATATAATCCTTAGATAAAGCTTGCGCAAATACGAATACAACGATTTCAAAAGTTCCTAACGTCCATTCGTTTCCATAAAATAATACTCTATCAAAAGTGTTGTTGTTATCTTAAAAAAATATCAACACATTAAAAATTTTGTTCAAAATAAAAATATCATTTTGAAATAATAGAAAGGCATACCTGTATAAAATGTTGATTGATCTTCGTTTTGTCCCATTTCAATATCGCAAAGTTTTTCCAGCAACTGTCGCTCTTTTACGTTATAATCTAAATCTTTAAAGCAATGATCTACAAAGGCAGTCAAAAACTTTTTTATTTTTGAGTGCGTTTGCAGACATTTTTCCCAGCTTATGGATGATAATGCATCTCGTCTCGATCGATTTTCATTCTGCAAATGAAACAATAAAATTATACTATTTTAGAGCGACTAACTTGCTTTAGAACGTCGATTATTTTTCTACCGTATTTTGTAGATCTAAGAGCTTTTGATAGATTTCTTGAAAAGAAGACGACAAAGATGTTATAAAAGTCTGATTTGTGGTCCCGGGTATCAAACCCCTGTGAGCGCAAAGATTATTCTCTTCCTTTTTAAGATCGCTTATTAAAGTTTCCAAATCGGTATCCGCATATCCATGTACAGACCTTGAAATAAAAAATTTAATTTAATTTTTTGAGCAGCTCGTGAAATCAATTGGATTAAAATAAAATAATCAATACCTTCCGTGAATGTAATATCCATAATAATCGTAGGCAAAGATGAAAACACTAATATTGGCAACTGAGCATAAATCGACGAAATGCTGTAGTCGATTTTTAACGTAGCGCTCGTAAAAAGTCACCGAGATTATCCACTGCACGCAATAGCATACTACGTAAACCAAAGCCCCAACACCGTATCTCAAAGTAAAGCTTCTCTCGGTAGTTTTGTGTCCTTCGATTTCGTCAATCTGCAGCTCCGGCGTAGCTTGCGTCCAATACTTCAAACCCACAATCTGTCAAACGACAAAAATTGTCAAAAACAAAAAGAGAGAAAAATCTCCACGCAGTAAAAGTTTAAACAAACCTCAAGCATGAATAAAGTAAAAGTAATCTGCAGTGCTATGTTGACGCGGCGCTTAGTTTGTATCTTGAACCACTCGTTGGCGACGAAGTACATGCGCCAGACGCTAACGGGCAGCTGGTGTATCTTGGACGTCGCCGTCTCGTCTTCGTCAGCTGTTGCCGTGGCGAGGAGTTCGGCGCGCCGAGCCTCCGGACCTTTGGCCTCGGGCTCGCGAGGGCTTGCCTCGGGCTCGGCCGATGAATCGGCGGAGGTACGACGCGGTTGCGGCTCGCGCGTCGATACACTGTCCGGCTCGAACCTGCCACCGTAGAGCTTGCGCAGCGAGGTGTGCGGCGAGTCGTAGCGCGCTGGTGCTTGGACAGCTCGAGGCTGCTCCCAGTCCATGAAGAAGACGCTGATCGACCGCTGCTGGTAAATCAGGCCCAGCACTTCCACCAACTGCAACGAATTGTTGGATGAATTTATAGTTTTAGATTTATGATGATTACAGGGAAAGGGGAATAAATCAAGTTGTCGATGCAATTCTTGAATGAAGGACATTGGAATTGTTGATATGAAAATATTACGCCGTTTTGTGGGAAAATAGTAACAATGTAAGAATATCCGACGAGGTTGTACGCACAATAGACGAGATACAGTTTTACTACCACTACAATCGAGCGACAAGAAACGGGTTGTCCCCAACTTAACCAGTACAATAAATTTTACAGAACAATGGTACCCAAATTTTGAAGAAAATCTACCGTGTATATAATCGACACAATGTAGTAAAGAGTTGCAGTAGTAAAATAAAAATCTTAAAAACTGCTCGCCAAACTCAATCCGCGTTGTAAACAACATGTGTGCAGTAACGAGTTAGAGGTAAAAAATGAAATTCCAAAACTCGTTCGACAACTTTCCCGCTTTTTGACACGATTTTCGTTAAGCTGCTTTTGTACATTATGGCTTTATTATAAGAACGTGTAGAAAATAAGATTATCTAGGATTTTCTAATAATACTCGTGACACTCGTAATGATCGAGTTGAACACACAAATGTCGAGAAAACTGTACGTTTAGAAACTCGTGGTCGACGGATGAACGAGAGCCCGCGCAGGTACTCCCATAAAATGTAAATCCTCTCGTTGGTACTTTCCGTCAACACCCTCAAAATGAAAATACCGTTAAAAGTTTAGTTAAGGTAAATATTTAAGCCCGCGTTAATTGTAATCCACCGAAAGCAAATTATAATACGGCTTAACATTATTAGTTTTTTCCCGAAAATAAACAGGATTAATTAGTCAATCCAGTTACTTAGTTGACGTTTTTGCATCGATAACATCTCATTCGAAAATAAGATTCTCACCTTGCAGCAAAAGGCGAGTACCGTATAAATATAGATCTTGCGCTCGACATTATGCGCCGGGAGTAGTATATGCAGTACCGTTTGGCCCTTGTAAAAAACAAACGTGTAAACGCAGGCGCTAACGGTGACGAGTAGGAGCAGGTTGGAAAGGGCGCCGAGGCAGTAGATAAAGAACCAGATAACGACGCCGATGGTGAGGACGCCGTTGAAATTGCGTTTGCAGTAGCTCCAGGCCTTGAGAGCCGAGTAGGGAAGGGCAAAACAGGAGAGTATGCCGATCGCTATCTGCAATAAACAGTACAAGCGTCATTACGCTTTCTTCTTTCTTAAAGTTACTTGACTTGTCTTACCTCGATCGCGTTGTTCGAGTGCTTCCTCAGCAGAATATAAGTCACCCTGTACTCAACCTTCACCTGCTTGTTCTCCTGTATATCCTGTTTCTTCAGTTCGTCGTATTCAATCTTGATAAGAGGCGTGTAGATGTGCCCACCGTCGCGGTCATTCTGTACTCTGATCCTAAAACGCGGATCGATAAGCCGGTTGAACGATAAGCAAACCGGCAAAATGAAACATAAGTATACTTACCTAATCTCCATAGCTTTGATGTATCTGAGTATCGAGAGCTCGTCGTCGCGCCTAAACGTATCGTCAACGAGGTTCGGTATGGCCTTGTAACTGGACACGCTGTCGATAAGGAAAAACTTTCTCATAGGCTGCCACTGAAAGAGTATCAAAAGGGACCATTTAATAAAGAATTAACATTATCATCTATACACTATGGGTGTAACACCGACCTGCTTGCTCTTGCTGAACACAGGCAGTACGCTGAGGTAGCTTTTGCCCTTGTCGGTGTACATGAGATAGGGGACGAAAAAATTCATCTCCCGACTGGCGAGCTCGCGGGCGTACACTTTGCACTCCATGTGCACGTTGACGCCGAAGCGCACGCTGTTGAGGAACGTGCAGAAGAGATTCGGCGCGTCGATGTAGCGCAGCTCGCCGTCCAGCGAGTACGTGGCTATCGTGAAGTTTAGATGATTGTTCTGCGAAAGAAACGAATTAATAAAACGTTATAAGAAGTTAATCGTTGAAATTTGACGGTTATCGGTTTACCTCGCTGTTCTTGTCGAGGCTGTACTTGACGGGTATGATCTTGTCGTTGGTGACGACTGGCCCACCGCCGGTTTCGTAGAACATCCACAACAACGAGTTGTCCTGCTTCGACTTTGCCACCTTGCACGGTATGCTCTTGTCCGTCAGCGTGAGCGAGCACATGTTCGAGACGCGCTCGCACGCCGTCTTGTCACCGTCCTTCAACATTTTTATAAGAAAAAAACAATTTATATTCTCTTTCTCTCCGTTTTCTTCCAATTTTTTTTAATTTCAAAATTTGATCGTCAATGCCAAATATCGAACTGTACTGGTCAGATAATAAACCGCCGTACTTTCTCTTGAACCCTCGTAAACCCCGTAAAATTCTGACCTGGCGCTTACCCTCTGACAATGCTCCCTTTTTCCAGTTCTCTCTTTTCCATAATTGTAAAACCGTTATAAAATCATAAATGCGCGGGGATACGAAGAACAGTTTTTAACAAATATCCGGCTACGGTAAAACAACGCTATTGTCGAGGCTAAGTAGCCGAGGAGGGGGTAACCGAAAGCTGATGCTTTTAAACCCCGGCGCTCCAAGGGACGACTCACTTCTCGTTCGAACTTCCTACCGATCGCTAGTATTCTTGTATCAAGTGCTTCGTTTATCGCTAAAGTACTGAACAGTGCTGGAGGGTCTAATTCTCTACGTCGCAAGAAGTTTGGTAGCGTGTTCTTCGTTTTATAAAGTAAGTGGTTTTAATTATTAAAATAATACGCAATTTAAAATATTGGACTGTTTCGAGAGTAAGACAAATAATTTATACGCACTTTGCATAAATACACCGACAATCTCAATTCCTTCCTGAAGTAATAGCTGTCGATAAACTCGTTGGCAAACGGCACTAGATACGTGCTACGCACGTCCATTAGGTCAATTTCATTTTTTCGAAAACAAAAATCCTCGATTCGTACGTGAGTCGTTAGTGGACACGCGCAATTAACGTGGCTATTAGTCGTGGCATTATTACAAGCTATGCATTTCAATCCATCGGACGATGGATAACTATTTTCAGAGCACTGTGTACACTTTATAGATTTCAATAGATCTCCATTTATTTCTCGTTCAACTAAAAAATTTAAAAAAATTTGTTAAATATTTCAAAATGATTAGGTTTTAATTTATTTTTTGTTATTGGGATGTTGAATTACCTTTTATTTCATTCATAGAACAGCTACATGTACTATTCTCTCCTTTTTTACAAGAAATACAACTTTTTTTATCGGAAGTCAAAATTGTACCAGGTTGGCACTTTTCACATTTTGGCAAATCAAATTCATATCCAACTTTCCTACTTTGTTTGTTGCACACGCATGATAGACCTAAAAGTTAGAAAGTATTATTCAATTATCAATAACATATAAAAACAAAAATTAAAAAGTGTAATAGTTGAAGTTGTTCCATTTCAATTTGTTGTGATGTAACAAATACTTTCTTCGCTTGAAATTATTAGCAAATCATTTAAAAATTTTTCCATAAACAAATAATTAACAATATTTTGTAACTTACGGTTTTCTGAAGGCTCTAAATTTTTCTTGGCATCACACTCAACACACAAAAACAAATCAGCATCAAAATACTCATTGCTTTTACAGTTTCTTGGGTGATTGTATTCAAATACATAATTTTCAGTTTCACTAAAACCTTTGGCAACAAGTGGCAAGGTCAATAATGCAAAAATGATATTAACTTTGGCAATGTTTAAATTATACATTTTTTAAATTCTCTTTTGTTTTCTATACTAAGCATTATTGTATTTGAATGTAACTAGAATGTGATACTACTATTTGTATACTTTGTGCTGCTTATGTTTCTATAGCAACCAAATAAGAATTCTTCCTTGTACACATAAAATTCATGAATATTCAGCATGTGAATTTACTTAAACACTATGTGCTACTTACTTAGTTATTGATCAAGACTATACATAAGAAAAGTACGATTTACAATTTAAAATAAAAATAAAAATTGCAAAAATTTTGCCAATTTCATTTAAAAGTTACTAGATCGTAAAAGTAATGACATCAATTCACTAACATTTTTATAATTTTTTATAGCGAAAAATTTGTATCTAACGAACGTTATTTTATCAAAATATTCAAATAACGTATTTTCAAAATATTTAATATTTTTAAATTATTAATTTTATTAGTATCTTTTAACAAGTTCGATCGTCTAATTTTTTTTTCAAATATAAGTGTTTCGCAACTGAACAAAATTTACTAAAAAAAAATTTTTACTTATTTCTTATGTATGAACAAATTCAATCTCCCATTCAACTAACGTAAAAGAGAAAAAAGCATTTTAGTCCTTCAACATTTACCGAAATACTTAGTTTAGTTTCCAAGCTTTACAAGACAAGATACTTAGTTTAGTTTCCAAGCTTTACAAGACAAGAACACAAAAAAGAAAACATCGCCGAAAAATGCCGCATTTCCGAGAAACCGTAAAAGATAAAACCCTTGCTTACATACAATACATATATACATTATGTGTCCAACGCTGCCGGCCGTACACCGCCGCGGCAACAATGCCGCCGCGTTCCCTCTCCTTCCCGCGCGCACATGTTCGTCTTCGTGACGCGTCGCGAGTCACATGACGCTACTTAATTTTTTAATAATTTGATCAAACTACTCTCAAAACGATCTCGCATCCAGCATATTCAAATCAGTCTCACCGATAGTACGCTCACCCCCACAAATATCATTCGATTCACGGTGTAAAAACCGTAGACTTCGCAGTGAGAATTCGCGTATCTGACCGTCAGTTCGAAGCGGCAACACATGCCCCTTCCCCTCCCCCCATATACGCATACGGCGGCCGAAAGGGTACTGCGGCGTGCGGCACCACGGCGTTTGAGGGCCATTCCGTTGCTGATACTCATCGAGAGACTTCTCAGCTCGTTCAGTGCTTAAAGCCGACCTTATCACTGCTTCCGCGGTGTTCATAGCCTTTTATCCTAGGATATACCTCAAGGCAAGAGGGCCTCGGTCCCTCGACCTTTCAACGCTTCGTGGTTTCAGGTAAGCATCGAGATCCTCGCGATTCTCTCCTGCCACGCTGATTTTCCGTCTTTACCCTTTGTTTACGAAAACTTGCCGCTCTCGTGGAACTTGACTTGCGCCTCGCCGGGCGCGTAACCTACGTCGTTGAATATTCTCGGTAAAAGCTAGGCGCCACTTTGGCATTAATTTTCTAACGAGCCACGAGCCGGTTTTCTTTGTGCTCGTGCTCTGAGATTTTGTTACTATTGCGTTATACGACAATTGACACCTGTCGCTCGGCTTTCTGAAGCGCGTGAGAGAACTTCAGCTGGTTTCCGAGAATTCGAGTGGCTTGTCCTTTGTTCCTTACGACATTTCTCGGTAAGCTCGTGTAAGCAACTTATCGAATCGTGTAGTTTGGCATTGCCCTTTTGTATATTTCAACACGAAAGATGTTTTTTGTAGTTTATTACGGTTGATTTTTTGTGCGATGTTGATACTTAAGAATTTACATGTCTTTGTTTATTCTCAATAAGCCCGTTTTGTAGGAAATTTATGCGTGCGGGATATATTAATATATTGTGTTTAAATTTAATAGTCGTATATAAGGATTCCTAACTGATTTAACATTTCTTGATTATTTCAGAAATCATTTAAGTGTGGTAGTTCTGCATTACCTTAAAATGGCTACTCAAGCAGCAGAAAGTGTTGCTTCCTCCAATAACACTACGTAAGTAGATATTATATTAATTTGAGTGTAAAAAAAATTCTGTTTGATATCACATTCTTAACATACTCTTTCATTTTGTAGGCAAAATTACACTCTGAGAGTCACAAATTTGCCAAAAGATTTAGAAAAGGTAAATATTGTTAATGATGTATTTTTATTTTCAACTGCAACAACTATTTTATTATAATAATTGTAGGATGGCGTTAGGGGTATTTTCCTTGCTTATGGTCAAATTACTGGTTGCATTGTGGCCCCAACTAGAAATGAAACTAACCAAGCTTACATTTCTTACTCTAAGTACAATGAAGCTGAACGGGCTATCCATGAATTAGACGGAAAACCACCTTTAGACCTTAAAATTGAATTTCGTGATAAGAATTTAAAAAGCTTACACAAACCACTTGAAATAGATCTTTCAGGTCCTATTATAGATCACAGATATAAAGAAAGTTACCTGTAAGTAACATCAAATTTCATTTTCATTTTTTAAAATTTATACTCAATGTACCGAATAATATTGTAATATTATAATTTTTTATTTTAGTGATCACTGTAAAGATATGAAAAAAGCAATTGATATGGGACCAGCTAATCATTCACCAGTTTTTCATCCTAATACTTACACACCTGATAGTGATTTGCTTTATCCATATCCAAGAGACGAGTCAACTTATAATCCTTATGATTCTCCAGGACCTTATTATGACACTAATTTAATGTATACCAGGTATATATTCTTTGCAAATATTGAAAAAACTTGAAAAATTATATGCATTTCTTCTCTAAAGTGGTAAATATAATTTTCATTGCAGAGGTACTACACACATCTCCAAGGATGGTCGCAGGCACATTTCTTATGGAAGAGGGTATACATTTTATAACATGCCTGAACCACACTGCAAAATTCCATCGTGCCTTCAAAAAGTGATTGAGAAACGGGAAAATGTAAGTACTTATATTAATAAGTTTTCTTTTATGAAACAAAATAATTAAATATTGTACATGTTTTTAATGCTTATAGAGATATTATGAATATGCTCCTGAGGAAGTTGAAGATGATACTGGAAATTGCAAAGTCTGTTCTTCTGCTACAGCCTACAGATGTCAAAAATGTAGTATAACATTTTATTGTTCAAGAACTTGTCAGATTAATGATTGGTCTAAACATAAACTTGAGTGTTCATCAATTCCGTAAGTTTTTATTTCATAATTTTTTTTTTTCAATATACTGCTTTTAATGCTGAAATAAAATATTAATTAAAAATTATAATTACACTGGTGTATAAATAAAATAAATAAATATTTTGTCTTTTCAATTTCAGCCCATTGATAAAAATGCTCCCATTAAAAGCTTTGCAAGAAAATGGTCATGCAGTTCAACAACCTGTACATAAATCATCACCTTCAATTGAGAACTTGAGTATCAAGGAACAAAACTCCACATCAGGTAAATTGTACAAAAAAAATTATGAAACTACTTTTACTAAAAAATGTAAATAGTTTACTTTATGATCAGCATCTGTTATATATTCAGGTCCTTATAGCCTATCTAATGCTTCTGGATTGATAAAAAAAATTCACAAAAATTTTAATATATAATTTTATAATTTTATGCTTCTTTTTGCTACGTTTCCAATTTTTCTTTTTAATTATCTCAATGAGCAAATTCAACTTTTTAATTTATAATTTGTTTTTATTATTGCTTTTTGCATTATAGATTGATTATTGTGATAATTATTTATTAATTTTATATTAATATTCATAATAACTCATTTTTAAAATTTTTACAATTTTTAAATATAGTTTAAACATATTTTAAAGATTTTTTTATGGTTATATGTGAAAAAATGTAAATTTTACAATGCTTAACAAATTAATCATTGTAAAATATTTTCTTCAAAAACTATTTATCTTTAGTGTTATAAGAATTGTTGATATTTATTATATATAATAATAATACTCAGTCTGTTTTACCAACTTTTTGTTACTTAAATAGTTATAAAAAATATTTAAAGTAATGTAACAATATTTTGGAATACAATTTGTATTGCTCGTATGTATCTGTTTCATTTATTGAATATTCCTTGTCATGGAAAGTCGAAACGTAGCAATTTTACAAGTAATTGTATCTTGATATGTAAAATATTTAAGTTAAAAGTAAATTGACTTATTTGTATATGTGTAAGCAGATGTATAAAATTCATCTGGTACAATACCACATTACAAAATAGCATTCAATGAGATTGTGACAGGGGTATGCTGCAAATGAATTTATTGACTTTTGAAATTTGTTGTTTTGTATAAGTACATAATTTTAAAAAATATTTATAAAACAATTGCAAATTACGTTATATAAAATTTTCTTTAAAATGGTATAATTTACAGTAATATCCATTATTTAATACTAATATCGCCTTTACAGATCAACAACAATCCAACACTGTAAAACTAATTAGCCCTATGCGAAAAAGTACTTGCGACCAAGCCGCTGTTGAAGTCTTACCACCCCGATCAACTAAACAACAGAGACCACCCAACAACTACAATAATAATAACAATTACCAAAAAAGTTCTCCAAACAAGCAATTCGCGAATAAACAAGAATTTTCACCGAAAAATCAAAAACCAGTTACCGATCATCAAAATCAGCGCCCGCAAAACCAGCAGAATTTCTCACGGTCTCAAAATCAGCAGGCAAAACGATCACCTCCGCCTCAACGTAAGCAGCAACAACAATCACAGCAGCAACAACAATCACAGCAGATGGTGAAGAACCAATTAAGAAACAGCGATGAAAACATTGTTTTCCAACAGAATGAATTCATTCCACGCGACAAATTTGTTGATGTCCTAATTATGTCAACGGTTGATTCCGGCGAATACTGGGTTTTGCGCATAGATCGCCTTGGAGAGTTAAAAAAGTTTGCTGATAAACTTAAAAATCACGCAACTAAGGCTACATTGGTAAAGCCCGAGGAGAAAATTCGATGCGTAATTGAACACGAAGAATGCTGGTACCGAGCAAACATTATCTCCCTTAAGAGTGGAAAATCCAAGGTATGTCTATTTTATGCGAAATTAAACTTGCTGTTGAGAAAATACTTGTTTAAAATTGTTTGAATACTTTTATTATACTAATAATACATTAACTAATTGTTTATTTCCAGGTATTTTTATATGATTACGGTCTATTCGACGATGTGGTTGTAAACAAGGTTTATCTTGAAACTTTTGATGATGAGCCACTTTTTGCTCGAAAAATACGCCTCGTTGATTCCGCGGACGATGCTTTGAAAAAATTGGTCGACCGTCAGTGTTTATCCGTTAAGGCAATGTTCGTTAATCCCGATGGTTCGATCGTTGTTCAAGCTCGTGCACCTTCAAAAGAAGTACAGGATAGTGTGAAAGATCCGGTAAAATCCAGTTTTGAAATAATTTTCTACATAAATTAAAAAATAAAAGCTTAATTTACGCTAATAATGATTTTTGTTCAAACAGATGGCAAGCAGTTTTCTGCAAAAAGCAACAGTGCCTTCGCAAACTGACGAGAATATCTTTTTAGAAAAATTAGCCAACACGCCGAATATTATTCAAACCGCAGCACCTGGGGAAACTGGCATGGTATTGATACATGCTAACGTTAGTCAAGACGAGTATGGTGTGACTCTCATACCCGATTCAAAAGTAGAAGAATTTACCAAGCTACTTGAAAATCTTGCCGTTGCTTGTTTGGAAGAAGTACAAAAGAATCCTCGATTTGTGTATGTATCAACTGCCTTTTGCAATTCATTTTTGGCGATATTCTTTAGATGTTAATAAAATATTTTTATTGCACAGACCCAAGATTGGTGACCTTATTTGTGGAGAAAGTATGGATCAAGAGTGGTTCAGAGGTATTGTTACAGAGACTAAACCCGTAGTGAAACTCGCCGTAATTGATGAATGCCGATTCTTCGTACCTGTCAGATGTGCACCATTACCTGCAGATTTCGTAGAAATTAAAAGCATGGGCTTAGTTTGCAAATTTCTGCCTGATTCAAAGGTAACAAGGCTTGATTATGTATTTCTAAAATTGAAGTAATATAATTATTACATTATGTTAAATTGTAATTTTTTTCAGCCGACATCAATATTCCAAAGTGGAACTTATGAGATGCTGGAAATCTCTGGAAATCCAACAGATTCGGCTGTGATTAACATAGAATCTGACGATAAAACTTTTAAGGGTAAAGGAAAACTTACGTTGTGGAATCCTAAACCTGAACAAAAGGGTATACAAAATCCTCCTTTAAAAAGTGGAGATTCGGTATGAAATTTTTGTTTGACAAAATTAACAATCAAAGTACCTTATTGTGTACTATATTAGTTTATTATTTTTTACAGGTAGTTGCATTATTCTTTGCAAACCCTTTGTATGTGTTCGTTCGAAGTAACGAAACTGAGGAGAAAGAGCGAGTTCATAGATTGGAGCAAGAAGTAGCATCATGCGCACTCAAACGTAAGAGTTTTAAATTTATAATGAAAATGAAATTTGTTTTGATATTAACATAAAAAAAATTTTTTACAGGACAACCTCTTGATAAAGTACCTGTCGTTGGAGAAATGGTTCTTGCATATTATACTGATGATGATAACCATTATCGAGCAACTGTAACTAAAGTAGAGGGTGAAAAAATAATGATTAAGTACACAGACTATGGAAATGAAGAAACAACCACAATTGAAAAACTTTATAAATTACCTGATCTATTAAAACAAGTATGTAATTTCTTTTTCTGTTTGATTATCTAAAATCAATTACTAATTAACATTGTAAAAATTCTTATTATAGCAAGCAGCTGGTTGTATGAGAGTTAAAATAAAGGGTGTGCCTCCAAAGATACCATTAACTTCAGAAGCTACTAGGTATTATGAAGAATTAGTAGCCAATCAAGCAATATTGACTTGTACATTTGAAGGAAATCCTGTTGAAGATGGAGTCATTTTAAAAACAGCAACAAATGAAAATGTTAACGAAATTGTTAAATTAGCCTTGCAGCCTAGTTGGGAAAAGACAAATACTGAAAAAGAAGGTAAATTTTATCAATTCAGAAAATTAAAATTTCATTTCTTAAAAATGTTGTAAACAAAAATTTTCATTCTAGATGTTTTTACAATAAATTCTCTCCCGTCAATATCGTTGGGTAATGTTGGTGATGAGATAGAAGCTGTAGTACTTGTTTTTTATCCGGAAGTTGGTACGGTTATATTAGGACCACACGATTTGGAAGCAGCTGAAGCTATTCAAGTACAAATGGGCGAACGTGTAAGTTTAAGTAAATTTAAAAAATTGATGTAAATTATTAGTTTAAATAATAATTATTATTTTCAATAGATTGCCAAGTATGCTGAAAAGGCGGAATACTACATTCCGAGAGATAACGAGCTTTGCATAGCCTTGTACGATGACGCTTTTTACCGAGCACTCTGTTTGGAATCATCTGTTTCACCAGATGAAAGCCGTGTCTTTTTCGTCGATTACGGTAATACCGAACGTGTAAAACATAAAGACATTCGTGCTATAACACCAGATTTCTTAGAATTACCTGCTTTTGGAACACTTGTTAACATGGCTTGTAAGTTATTAGAATACCTAATATAGCTTATTTTATTTAATAAAATTATTTTACTATCATTTGTTTTTATTTTTTAGGTATGTTTCCTGCAAATAAGTATCCTCAACTTAAAGACGAATTAATAAAATTAATGGAACCGAATGAGCTTATTACCGCTAAGATTGTTGGTTTAGAAGACGAATGTTTCAATATTGAGATTCCTAAAGTTCGCGTTGCGCTCACTGAAAAGGGACTTCTTTAAGGTTAAACGATTTTATTATTGACAAAACTTAAATTTACTACTGTAAAAATTTTAAATTTATAAGAGATACTTTTATTTTTTTTTTAATGTATAGTAATTTAAGGAAGTAACAAAGATTAACGTGTTTGACAAACAAATCCTGTAAAATTGTTACTCAGTGATGTTTCGTTATTCTACTTACTAAAAATGTGTATACCAAATGAACTAGTTTTGTTAGTAGTTATATCGTTTATAAAACAAAAACTAACTTTATTTTAAGAACAAATATTTTATAAGTAAAATTTAATTTGACTTTATAATACGTACTTTTATACTTTGTTTTTATACATTTATTGTAATACCGTTCTAATATCAAAAAACTTGTTTTATAAATAAAGACTTTTGATGGAATGTTTGTGTCATTGCTTTAAATTTTCTGAAATTTTTTTTCAAAAATCATTACTATTTGATAAATTTGTCGTTTTCAGTATCACTTCCAAGTGTCTATTTTGTTTTTAATTTGAATTTAATCGCGCTCATTGTTACTTACTTTTTGCTGCACCAGAGGGCATCTCCAGAAAAACAAAAATGGCTCCAAGTTAGCAGTTCCATTTATTAGTTTGGCAGTTCAGACTCGTAAAAATGCAAGTTTAATTTAGTTTAACGTTAGTTTTTAATTAAATTGTACAGCTACGTTCCTATAATTTACTTTACAAATAATAACGTAAAGTTTTATACATTCTTACAGTTTACAACCAACATTTGTTCCAAGAGTTGATATAATAATAGTAAATAATTATAAAGGAAAACTTGCACCAAACAAATTTGTGGTTGAAACATTTGAGCAAAGAATACATAATTGTGATATGTTAACAATGCATTACCGCTAGAATAAATAAACAGTGCAATGTAGTAGTTATTAGAGGTTAAAAAGTGATTTTAGAATAAATTAATGAACCACTTCCATTATAAATATAGCTTATGATTTTTAAGAAGAAAAGTATAAATTAGAAGTGTTTAAAATGAGCATTCAAACCAGATACCCTTACGAGGGTCTACTTCACAAATATACAAATGCAATGAAAGGCTGGCAGTATCGGTGGTTTATTTTAAGCCCAGAGACAGGTGAACTCCATTATTTTCTTAGCGAAGCCGAAAAAAACCAAAGGCCCAGATGTTCGATTTATCTTGCCGGAGCTGTGATTGCCCCTAGTGATGAAGACTCCAACACATTTATTGTCAATTCAGCAACAGGTTAGTTGTGGCTTAATTTTCACCTACAAAACATTCTGATGATGTTATTCACTGTTTGTTTAGATTATACCAATTATAGTTGACTTGCTTACAATTTTCAGAAAATTGAATTAGTCAGAAAATTGAATCAGAAACATTAAATTAATCAGTAATAAATACAAAAATTGACTGACAGTTTAAATGTTTTATTTCCCAGGAGACATGATCAAACTGCGTGCCACGGACGCCCGAGCACGCCAGGAATGGGTGGACAAGCTACGTGCCGTTACGGAGATGTACACGCGGGCTATCGCGTCGAGCCATCCTCCACTGCCACCACGCGAGCACACGGGAAGCCTGCGCACCCCGGCCAGTGCAGCAGCCCACAATCCGGTGGCTAAGCTCGAGGTTCTCGATGCTTTCGCAAATTGCCGCGAGCAGCTGAACAAGGCGGAGAAACAGAGCCAGACGTTAGCTCAGGCAATCGAGGCCTCAAACTTCAGCCTCGACCCCGAGCTACTGGTGCTCAAGGCCACGGCTTACGCCACCGT
>JAPYYQ010002693.1:0-16484 GCA_030522585.1 Anagyrus pseudococci
TTCTGCGACAAAATGACTAGATCTTCGCCTTTCTAAAAAAAATAGTAATTTTTGTTATTTTTTTATTATTTTTTATTATAACACTTTTCTCAGTGCGTACGCGGCCGATGAATTTATCCTGTTTCGTATTCGGAATAATTTATATATTTATGTACATATATATTTTTTTAAGCTACGCTCGGAGTTTCAATTTATTTTATAATATTTACACGTATTAAATTAATATGATATTCGGATAGTCCAACAACGGTTTCGTTCGCAGTAAAAAAGAACTCGCTCTGCAAATTTATATTAAAATACGACTAATATTTTTAAAAAAATATGCCAAACTTCCATGTCAAGCACAAATGAATATTAAATTAAAAAATACGAATAAAAGCCTTTTCGGTAAAGCCAACATCGGTAGAGTAAAAAAAAATTATAATAGAAATATCGACAGTCTTTGCAGTCTAAATTCACCGCGCTCCAAACGGCATTACCCATACCGAGAGAGCTTGCGCTGAGTACGCACAAGTAACGAGGAAAAGGGGGAAATAAGGCTGTTCACGGGATATGCGAGGTGGAAGAGGCGCGAGCACGAGAAAAAGTCGGTAGCCGGGCAGGAGCGGTAAATGCGCGCGGATGAAGCGATCAATTTCCCCGCCGCGGCTAGCGCGGCGTCGCCGGGGCAGCGCGGATGCGCGATAAAGCTCGCCGCTTTACGGCCGAGCGGCTCTCTGAATTAGCCGCGAGAGAAGAGCCTCTCGGCTTCCTGTGCCCATCCCCGCGGCCCCTCTCTTCCGCACCTAACCGATAGTAGCGCGTACACACACACACATACACGCTGTGCGCTCTAGTTTTTACACAGCGGAAAGCGCGGAGCGTGGGCGAGAGCGGATAATGCCGCGGGCGAGAAAACTAAATGGAGTAGCCGCGACCGATTCCGAACACGAGCTTTTTCCCTCCTTCCATATAGCCGTGCACACGTGTCCTAGCTCTCCGGAGCTATTGCAATTGAATCTCTGTGTGTATGAGTTGTTGGCGTTACAGCGGCACAGCTCCGGCTGAGCTTATCCTTTATTTTTCCATCTCCGTCCGTTTTTATTTTGTCGCGCCCGGCTGCCGGCGCGAGATTAAATGACGGAGCAGTGTCAGCGTGCGTGCGAAGCTTTCCAATTGTTATTTTTTTCTTTTTTTTTTGTTTTGTGCCGATAGCTCAAACTCTCTCACGGATGGACGACGAGCGCATCCGACATGTGTAACCGAAATCGCGGAGGCGGGCAATCTCGCTGCGAATCGAACGCTGAAAATCTGTCAGGCTGGTTGAGCATATACACACGCAGGGGGGGCGGAGGCTGAAACAAGCGCAGCTCGATATATAACGAATACGGCCGAGCGTTAAAACAACCGGCGCCACTCGTTGCGCGACTTCAAATTATTCAGCGGCCAGCGTTGCGGAATGACGCGCGCACGCGACCTGCTTTCCTCCGCGCGCCAGTCCAGTGCGACCTACATCAGCCGGCACACACGTCGCGCGTATGTACTCTACGCGAGCATCCTCCTCCTCCTCCGCTTCCTCGTGTGCTCTCGAACGTTGTATGCGGAAAAAGCCGATGGATCGGGAAAATAAAAGCTCGGCCGGAAAAGCGCGTCCTCGAAACATAAAGCCAGAGGCGCTCTCTTTCTGCGGAAGAGAGAGAGAGGGCCGATGAAAAATACTTTTCCAACGCTCTCTCGGCTGCGAACTCGCAAATAACGGAGAAAGAAGAAGTAAGGTACAGAGCTAGCAGGGCATTCCACGCGCAGGCGAACGAGGGGGACGGTTGGATTTCGCGCGGTTGAATACAGCCGGACAACTTTTGCGACGACTCAAGAGAGAGAGAGAGAGAGAGAGAGAGAGAGAGAGAGAGAGAGAGAGAGAGAGAGAGAGATGCCGTGGATTCCGCTGGCGTGCGGGCGCGAGACGTCCAGCGGCAATCTCAACTTGTCCTCTGTCGTCCGCCTCGAAGCTTTCACCGCTCGGGCCCGTCCACTTGCAGCTGTTATTTCTATTTGTCGCAAGCTCTCGAGCTTTTTACCCCGTGATTTTCCTCGGCGAAGCGATTTGCGGAAATGCCGGAGAGAAATATAGCGCTCTGGATGAAGCAGTAGCCAGTGATTCCGTTGTAATTAGGACGAGTGTATTTATGAAAAGAAGCCGCTCGATTTTCGAATCGTTATATCGGAGCCGGTGGATCTCTCTCTCTCTGGTGCAAGCGCGCCGAGATGGCTATCGGAAACGCGGGAACAAGTGCGTAAGTATTCAGAGAATGCGCTGGACAAAAGCACTTGTTATAACAGTCGGCCGTGTGATGTTCCATCGAGTTCCCCGCCTATCTCTCGGTTTTATCGAGCTCCTCTCACTTTCCCTCTCTATCGCTCCTTTCTGTCTTCCTTCTATCGCTTCCTCCTCCCACCACTCCATTCTCCTGCTATACTCTCGTTCTCTGTGTACACACGTACATGAATAATATCCGCTTTCTTGCTTTCCCTCTCTTTCTCCCTTTCACGCGCTCCTATAGCGCGACTAAATCTACAAAATGAATTTGCAGTTTTCGCTGCTCGAGGGGGCTGACGCTTCTATAACGCCAGTCTCGCGCGTAATCCCTACCTATACGTACTATACGCTCTCTGTACTTTGACCGTGATATTTATGACTCCGCTGATTTGATGTATTATTTAGCCGATCGCCGGCCTGTTTATTCATGATAAATTCACGGCTCACCAAATTTTCCAGGCCTCGTCGGCTCTAAATCAGCCTCGCCTCTCTGTATATACGTAAAACCCGAGATTCACCGTCGTTGCACCCTTAAATTTTGGCTCCCATTATTTTTCAATAGATTTTTCAGCATCTTCTCCTTCTCATTTTGCAAAAGTCGTGCTTCTATCCGTTTCGATTATACGTCTGTGAAAAGCCAAGGAAAGTCTTGCTTGTGTATATAATTTGTAAGCAAGTGGGCCAAGCGTCTTCAATTAAAAGCAAACTATTACAACCTAATTAAAAAAAAAAGGAAAAAAAAGAGTAGTCGAGAGGAAAGGGGCAAGCATTGCATCACGAGGTTATTACGCGAAGAAAAATTAAGACCTCTCGAGTGGATCTAAGGAGGGGTGGGTGGGGGTCGTATACACCGCAGCCTCGTCGTCGCAACCGCGTCCCCTATTCGCTGCGGAGTCTCCGCAGTTCTCTGCTCCTCGTTGTGTGCATCGTAAGAGCGTAATTACAGCGCAAGTACGCCGCGCTTTATTCGGTCGCGCGGTTGCCCCTCGCCTCTCACTCCCTATCTCGCCCCCCCCCCCCTTTCGTCACGCAGCTACTGCTGGTGTTCTTCATTGGTGTTCGACGTTGGCTTGAAAAGTGTCTCGCGGCAGCTGCGAATTTTTACCGGGTGAGCCCCGTGCGACAATTCGCGCCATCGCGAGTAATTGCCGTGGCGAGAGAGAGATGGTTGGAAGGGAGGGGGTGGAGGTGGCAGGGTGGAAATGAGGGAGTACCAACGGAGGAGAGCCGAGTAATTAATTTAACCGCGGCAGGTGCGACTCTCTCTCTCTCTCTCTCTCGACCTCCGAGTAATTAAGTCTCGGACGGCTAGGCAGTTTAGTGGGGGGCAGTGACGGGTGCCGTCAGCAGTGTATAGGCGCGTTATTAAACGAATCGTTGCAGTCGAGCCTTTCGAGAAGGAGATTATTTCTCGAGCTTTACCTCACGAATGCATCGCCTACTTTGCTATCGCTTTTCTCTCGTTCCATGGGTAAATAGGAAAGGGAGGTAGACGGAAGGGTGGATGGGAGGAGGGGGGGGATGGAAGAAAGAGAGTCCGAACGGTAGTTTTCGCTATCCGGACTTACCGAAACGTCGTCGTCGCGTGCAGAGAGCTCCGGCAGCGTAAAAACCGGAGCCGAGCGTGCTCGCTCGTAAAAGCGCGAGAGACGAAGGGCCGGCATTTCCGGGGAGGGGGGGGGGCGCTTGCGGGCGAAAAGAGAGCGGGGGCAGTAGTGTCCGGAGCGATTCGACGCCGATCCTCTACCGATCTTCTCTTTAAGGCTCTCTCCGAATGGAGGCCAGTGAACTCGCGTATATATACGTACAGAGAGAAAAGCTGTAAGGAAGAGGGAGGTGGGGGCAGTCTCAGATGCGCTCATCCATCTTGAGCTGGCGTATACGCGGGCTGCGCTGCGACGCTATCAGGAACAGCATCGAGTGTCGCTGGCCCCGCACTGCCTCTCTATAGATCTCCCGCTAACCTCATTTCCCTCTTTGCCACCCATTTCCGCGCGGCTCTCTTTCTCTATCTCTCTCTCTCTTTTGCAAAGAGCTCTGTTTCCGTCTTCTTCGCGAAGCCGGCGCGGACAATGATGCTTCTGGTCTCTCTTTATGCACTTCTTCTAGGCTTCCCTTTTCTTCCTCTAGCTTGGCTAATCCTTCTTACTTTGATGCGAGACTATACTCGACTTTTCTTCTTTTTCTTTTCTTTTTTTATATGCTACGCGATGTCAGTAGCAGACGTTAGCTTATTTGCCTTTCGCGCCGCGAGTTATTTGTCAGTTTGCGTTTTTCAACAGTTTAATATTATTTCGTTGTCCGCGTGCCTTGTTTGTTAACTCTTTACGGCGTCGAGTGCGCGCGCGCTAATGGATAAACTTAAGATTTAGAAAGTTTATCATCCATTCGCTCTATTGTAAAGTTTAGCTATGATGCTGCAGTTTACGTAAGAAAATTTATGTAATCTATCGGTTTTGCGTGATAAATCAAAAGGAGGCAACAACTTTCTAATCAGGGATTACTTTACCCTCGCGATACCATCTGTTCGATCGTTTCATTTTCCGCACAGTAAAAAGTTTCTCGGGTATACGACTACTAAAGCTATTTGAAAGAAAGAAAGAAAAAAATCGCTCCCTAAATTATCTCTAAAAAGTTAGCGCTTTCCTTCGCACGCAACTCTTACACTGTAAAGTAAATAAGCGAGCCGCAGTTCTTAACTAAAGTTAAACACACACACACATACACACACAAATAATCGTTTAAGTATCCGATGCGTTTTAACTGGAAGCAACTCGTAAAAGCAATTTTAACAATCCAAGTTCAAGTCTCGGCAACTTTTCAAAGCTCTCCCACGCATGGCTATTAGCCCAACTGTACATGTACACGCTCATAACACAAGCACACACATGGCAAAACGGACGCACACTGGAGCTGGAACGGTTCAAAGGAAATTAGCATGCGAGATTGCAGAGTGAAAAAGTGTTACATATCCGGCACAGAGAGCCTCGGTCTGTGTGTGTGTGTTTCTCCGAGTGCCCCGGAAAAAGTCCGAGCTATTAAGAGCAAAAATTGAATAATGAATTTTCCCGGGATATCTCGAGCCCTATCGACAATTTGTTTAAACTCGATTGTTATACATATTTCACACTCGACAATGACGGCGCACAAAAAAAAATTCCTAATTAGCCTTGCTCCGCTCTTTTGCTGCCGCTCCCCCTATTATACACGCGTGTGCGCCAAATGTGTATATATATCGTACGCACATTTAGTTGATCTACATTTTTTGCCCATTTCGTTACGCAACGCACATGTATAACAACGTTGGCTCCTCTTTCGTTTTTTCTTTCTTTTTTTCCACCAGACTGCCAAAGTCTCTTTTTCTCCCGTACGTGCCACTATGTGTGCATGTCCCTCGAACCGTTAATATTTTTTTCGCGAGTGCGTTTCTTTTCCATCGTCGCGTCCACTGGCCGACTTTTCACTTTTTCGCCTCTGCCGCCATAACTGGTGTATCTGTTGTCCATACGAGATGGTTTAACATCGAAAAAATGCCAATTTTTTGCCATCCCCTCCCCGCAAAACTCCATTATTTTTGTTTTTTAACTACATTGCTGTACAGCTCTTCCCAACATTTTTTTTCCATCACGTCTTTTTCTTCTTTTTTAGGAAAAAAGAGTTTCGCTTGTTTCAATTAGAATTATAGGTAGAAAACACCAAGAAGTGGGAGGGGAGCACAAGTAGGCGCGTTAAAATGTTCTACTCTGATAATTTCAAAGGCCCGTCTTAGCTTAGCGCGCTGGAGAGATTAAATTAAGCCCGTGCGTTTACAGAGTCATTAGACGTCGGCCATTAAAACGCATACTAAATTACACACGTAATTAGAGTGTTAAGCAGAGGAGAGCTCTGGATTTCAATGACCTAATGCGTCTCCCAATGTGATACATTGCAACCACCGCCCTCCCTCTCGGCAATGTATCACCAAATCACGAAACCCCCGCACGCGTCCTCCGCATACTTCACCCAGAAGCGTATACATAATCAACTCTGTTTTTTTTTCTCTCTCTCTCTCGCTCATACACACGTTCTCTATTCTCAGATTCCAATCAAGCCTCGTAAAAATGTCGATCTAAATGCAAACGCATGGCCATTATGCTTGATACAGCAGCAGGCGGGCAAACAACTCGAGCCGAAAATCTCGAGCTTATTAAGATTCACAAGACCTGACAAATGGTTTGGGGAAGTGGAGAGGGGTGGTATTCCCCCGGCTATCATCAGTCAGGAAAATTGCCGGTATCATCGCGGCAACAAAGAGCAGCCGTCTTGCTGAAAAATGTGCTGCCGAGCTCTTGCGCGCGCGAGCGAAAAACCTAATTAAGTGCCACCTCCTCGTCATACATCGAGAGAGAGAAAGAGGGAGATTGTGCGGAAGCGAGGGCGAGCCGCTCCCAGGGCAACCATCTCCGGGCTCTGGTATTATAACGATCGTCCGCGGGCTGCGGCACTTAATGGCCTGGGCTGCGGCTCCATCCGGAGATCTTCTTCGACTAATCCGTCTTGCTCGAGCGGCCTCCTCCTCCTCCTCCTAAGCTTTGCCAACTCTCCGCGGCCTCATAAGCACCGTCCTTCCGAGCGAGACACGCCAGATCGGAGACGACGATCCGAGATCGTTGCTCTCTCGCCTTTATACGAGAGGGCCTGTCTTGATGTTGCGAGCGCGTGCTAGTGCCGACGCTGCCGGCAGCGTATATATAGTTCGCGAAATGAAGTGGCAAGAGAGAGAGAGAGAGAGCCTGATGGGCTGGCTCGTCTTCGGCCCCCTTCCTCCCCCCGTGCTTGTGTTGCCGCGTGCTCGTATAATGAATGAACGACGTGCAGCGACAACGGCTATGAGATAGGCCCATCTGTCGTCAGCCTGAGAGGCTTATGCCTGCACATCTCGCTACTTTGAGTTTCAGCGCGACAACGTAAGTAGTTATCAATGCCTCAATAATTCACGATTCAATTGGACGCCGGCCGATGCTGATGCCGGATGATTATGAATTTTCGATATGGACTTTGATTGAAAAAAAGGGAAATTTTTTTGTAAGTAAAACGAAAAACGAATTTGGAATGATATAGGTAAAATAACGTATATTGAATCGAGCGAACAAAATAAAACAACCCCGTGGCTTTGTTCTACTTGTCAAATTCCCGTGGGGTTTTCGCAACTTGAACTATTCGTTTTAATACTCAACCGCACATGTCGCGTATAACGTGTGAGAATATGCCTAGAAGTGCGAATAAGCGGCAGCGAGAGAGTAAAGCGAAGAAGGAAGAAGATGCCGCGCACGTGGAACGGAAACTTGCCGGTGTCAGCCGAGTCTCTCTCGTATATAAGCGCCAGATGAGAAAACAGAGAGGAACGACTGAAAGGAGCTTTCGCTTGTGCGCTCGCGCCAGCATAGTAGTCGGACGAAGATAAAATACGAAGGCGTAATATTACAAATTGCGTTAAACTCTACGGGAGAGTTTAAGGTTAATTGTACGCGTATATACATATACCCATATACGTGTAAAACGCACACATCGGAAGATCTATTAGTGTAATCCGATTACCAAGTTTAGCCTTGCCTACGTGTTACGTCGTATCAGCTCTCGGCCAAGTTAAATAAGCCTGCTTTAAAGCTTGAGCATTGAGAAAAGTTTGTTTACGAGAGACTTTTCATTGGAACAAAAATGCGAAATTAAATGACCAGGGTACGACTTTTTTTTTTGTTTAGAAAGAGCGAGAGAGAATGAAAAAGTAAAGGAACAAGATGTATACATAAATAAAGTTGATTTTCTTTTTCAAGAATTAATTGTCACGTTATAATGAATTAAATCTTTCAACTGGCGCGCGCCGAGCGGAGTGAGAATCAGAGGCTTCAGAGGCAGGGCGAATTTATTTGGAAACAGTAATCAAAACTTTCGAATAAAGTCCGTAAATTTTGCGAGCCCCGGGAGAGTTTAAATCGTAAGTCAGCTGGACTCTTAAAACAAATTATTCACCGAACTCTACGGCGTGAGGCAACTTCATTTGTTTTGTAAGTCGCTTTGGAAAGTGTACGGAAACAACGTTTTATTCGGCTAACTGAAATAAGCGGGCATTAAAAAGATAACGAAACGTTTAATTCGCCTGATACAAAACAACGCGCCTCTCCTTTTATTCGCCAACTCTGAGACGATAAGAATTTTCTGCGTTTCGACGATGCATACGTTAATGAAACGCCATATTACGCAAAAGAAGCTAAGCTTGCTTTCTTCGCTGCCTTGAAAAGTCAAAAGAGCATGAAATACAAAAGCCAAGATGACTGGTCGAGCGTCCCACAACCTTATTACCCGTAACCCTTAGTGTTTCTTTCTTCGCGCTTTAAGCTACATCGAACGACATCGGAAAGTTTGCCAACTACAGTCGTGCTATTCTTACAATCGCGAGCTGCGCTTATAATTCAATGACAATAGAAGTGCATTACAAAATAAGCGGAAGCATCAGAGGCTCTCGGAATTTTCATTTTAAACGAAGCTTGCCGCGGCTTATTGTAGCCTCTTTCTACTGATTGATACGTTTTCCGGCTACTGTACTTTCCCCCCTGCTTTTTCCCAAGCCCTTATCGTTTATTTCGTTTTTCACGAGTGGCCAGCTTGGTCTGCCCGGGGGATAACGCGCCCCCCCCCCTCTCACAGCTATGGTCTGGCGCTCTCTTTTCCATCCGTTTTTTTTCACGTCCGGCTATTAATATGGGATTATCCATTTCTGCTAGCCCCTCGGCTGGGCTTTAATGGCTTCGCTTGTAGAAGTATTAAGAGAAAGGGCATTCGAGATATTCAGGGAGTACAGCTTTACCAGGCATCTTTTTTTTCGTTAGGACCGAGTCAAATGGTATTTAGCCGTGAGTATAGAGGGACGTACAGAGGTGTGTGGGGGTTTGTGTGCGCGTGGGAGGGTGTTAGCTCGACTATACTATAGTCTGACTATGGCGTGCTCGATGTGTAAAAATGTATAGGTGGCTGATAACAAGAAACAAAAGCTTTTGAAGAATTGGGACCCTCAGAGTTTCGGTTCGATCGCTTTTTTAATTGAAAATGATAAATTGGAGATGAATTAGTATGAGTATAGATCGCAATCAAAATTGTTGTCCAATACGTCGCATCTGAAAATTGACTTTATGTATATCTCTAGTCATTTGGAAATAAAATCACTAAGGCTTCATTCACAATATTTTTCCGTTTTAATTGTATTTTATAAAATTACTTTTAAAAATTTGTTATGAATCGTTGTAAAGCTAAAAATAATAAAACATTCGCTGATCAGGTTTCAACGAAAAACTTTTTACCTGTTATCCGATTAAAAAAATTCCTTTTTTCCATACAATTAATTCATGTTTAATTGAACTAACAAATAATAATACAAAAGCAATCGCTACGAAAGCCAAATTTTCTTCATAACTAAAAAAAGAACCACTGCCCAATAACCCAAAATAACCCTAAATTCCAAAAAAAAAGCCAATCATCAATCTGAAGATATAATAAGCAATAGCCGACCAAGCCCACGCGCGTCCGCCTAGCCTCTCACTCTAATCTCCATCTCTTCTCCCCGGCGCATCATCGCTCTTCCCACTTGGGCGCGTAAGCTCTCGCCACGTATGAAGATGCGGCCGCGCGACACTCGCCGGCGGTCCCGCGGCCAGCGCGCGCGCGCGCCCGAAAGGGAACTACTATACGCGCGCAGCAGCCGACGTTGCGCGGGCAACGAAGCTTCGAGAAGGCCACGAGACGACGAGGACGGACAGCGCGGCTGTGATTTTCGCCGCGGCGCATACTCTTCCTCCTCGTCCTCTTCTCCTTTTACTTATTCCTCTCCGAGATTATATTCTTTTCTGCTCCGGTTTTTCTCGTCTTACAAGACCAGGAGATATCTGCAATTTTTACGCCGAGACGTTCGAATGCTCTTTCCTTCGAGGTTTGTTCGATGGAGAAAGAAAGAAAGGGACGTTGGATATATTCATTTTTTCGGGATTTATCTTTATATTTTTTAATCTTCCTCGCGTTCGGAAAATATTGAGATTTCGATGCAACAAACTTTCCTCGCACTGATCTTTCATAAAGCTGCAGAACAGGATCGTAAAAGTTGGAAAATGCAGTTCGAACTTTTGACTCTCGGCGCGGAAGTAACATTTGGCTGGGGGAGGGGTCAAGAGGGAATTGTTGAGCGGCTACGTTTTGCTGTTTGTTAGCGGGCAAAGTTAGAAAAACAAGCAAGAATCGGGCTGCGAGAGATAATGAACGATTACGATGAAGAAAGAGAGAAAAGGGTGTAGGGAGAGGGAAAAATTACGGAGAGAAAAAAAAATGAATGCAAGAGGAAACGAAAAACGTATGGAGTTGGAGAAAGAACAAGTGCAGGAGAAAGAGAGAAAGCGTTGCGAGAGGAAATAAGGCTGCGAGAGCACTCGTGTACACGCGGCTAGTGTACGAGACCCAGACCGACGACTCGAAAACTCTCGAAACTTTTTATCCGATGCGCGCCCCCTCGTTATTAGCTCTTGTTTGCTTTGGCGGCACATCTTTTTTTTCTCAAGAGAGAGAGAGCCACGTTCTCATCGTCGCGCCAAAAGTGTTCTCGAAGACGTAATCAAGTTTGTAACGATGACTCTCCACTCGGCAATCGATATTTTTATTCCAAACGCGAATGTCGACACACTTTCGCGCTATGAACTTATTCGAGCGTCAGCAACAATCGCGTACGATCGGGAAACATTTTAATTTCATAAGCGCATCGATTAAAATATTTATTATTTTTGAAGTACTTTCTTTGGTATCAACGTCGACGGTGTCACGTAACGCGTATATAACATTACCATATTACACTCGCGAGCGTCAAGTGTACACACACTGAAGATGCATATATATTTGCGCCTTTCAAATCCGCGTATGGCATAACTCGCCAGATTTCCAAAGGCCCATGAATCTTCCGCGCATGATTAATAGGAGTTTTCCACGTCGGCGCGATTATACTTCGCGAAAGAAAAGAAGGGAAGAGGGGGAGACGTCGAAAGGAATCGCAGAGCAACAAGTCTAAGGCTTATCTCTCGGCCGCTTTTATTTAACCTAATCCGAGTGGTGCTGCAGCTTCTCCTACAAGAAAGAGGAAAGCCGCGCCTATGCGCAGCTGACGAAAACTTTGTTTTTTTACAAGTCCCTCCCTCTTCTGCCCGCGTTATAACACTTCTTGCCTCAGCTTCCCCCCCGATAGGTCTATGACTCTGGACCGGGCACTCGGTGAGTCCTTATCTTTCATCAAAATTTACTGCGCTCGAACTCGATAAATCCTTCGTTTTATCAAGTCCCGGCCGATTTATACGCGCGAACGCGTATCCCTTGAAAAAGAAGGACATGGCCGACCGAGAGAGAGAGTGAGATATAGTAGTTCCTATACAGACAGTCCCGCGGGAGATGCATCCCTTCTCGCATAGGCCAAATTAATATCCAGAGGAGACAGCCCGGCAGCATCCGCCTTATATAGGCCCGAGAGAGAGAGAGAGAGAGAGATAGAGAGCGGTAACCCTCTCTTCGTTGCGGGAGCGAGATCCTCGTTCGCCGCCGCACTGCTGCCGGCATTAAATTGCGTTACAAACTTGCCGATTATCGCGTTATCTCCCGGCCGCCGCTTCCTCCCTTCGGAATTATTCTCGGCACAATGGCAAGTTCGGGCCGCAGACACCGCGGCACGCGCGCCTACTCTCCCGATTCCCATTAAACTTCCATCCTATCCATCTTTTTTTTCCACGATCGGCTCAGTCACCCTGGCTATATGGCTGTTGGGAAAAAACTGCCGTTTGGAAGACCCGAGTAAATAGCCGAGAAGAGGTTTGGAGGGTAGTTTTGAAAATGCTGCAGAACTGCAGGGGGGTTATTATGCGGAAGACCAAGTCGATCCATCCAATTTGAATGTGTTTAATCGAAAATAAGGCAGTTGACCTAGTTAGGCAGGTTTGAGTTCGAGGGCTTTTGGTCATGATGGTTAATTACTTTCGCGAAGGGCTTTTGCCGCTTGATGGAATTTTACGTAAAGCTAACTTTCTAATAAGACCCTTCCCCGGGGCGAGATGCCTAAGATATTGCGTCTGATAAGCATACATCGACAATCTGTATATAGTCATTAAACGTTTCGATCGAACGATGAAATTTTCTTAATTAACGCAAAGGGCAAAATGTCAGCTGCACGCGCCAAGTCGAAGTAAAATAAGAGCACACACAGCCAATCGAGGATGAATGAAAATTTCTTTCCGAGCAAACACGTTGCTTCCGCTGCGACGTATACACAGACATATATATTCGTAAGCACGTCGCAGCAATGGAACAAGTGTACTCTCGCAGCGGTCGCAGAACAAACAGACGTTATTTGCTAAAGCGGTTTCGCTCTAGCCCGTTTGCGCTTGGATTTTCTAGGCCTAGGACTATTTTAAATTTACCTCAATCCACTTGCGCGGCTTTGTATCAGGCAAACAATATGCGCGCCTCCTCCTGAATAAATTAATTAACAAATTCATTTGCCGCGGCGGGAAGCTCGGGCTTGTTTGCCGCGCACTTCGTCAACGTCGCTTTTCGAATCGCTCGAATAAAGTATGAACATGCAAAAGCTCCGGGTATTTTTCAAAAACTGTGGGAGAGAGAGAGAGAGAGAGAAAAAAAAGCTTGGCGAAGCTGCTGATACAACGAAGATACAATATAAATGCTTTATTTATACAATTTTTTTTTTAAAGCCGAGCTTTGACTTTCAATGTCCCATCTATAACCGGTGATAAATGATGAACGGTTCGAGCGAAAGTGTAGATATACGTGGGAAGAGGGAGGAGACAGGCCAGCTGGAAAAGCATAATAGACGCTTTAAAGAAAAATGAAGAGTGCCCGTACGCAAGACACACGCACACATACTCTCCACCACAATTTTTCAGCCGGCAAGAGCAGAGAGAAAGAGAACGATTAAGCCAGAGAGAGAGAGAGAGAGAGAGACGGACAGGCAAGGAAATAACGGTCGATCGGCAAGCGCAAGACAAAGGCGCGAAAAAATAAAGAAGAGACGTCGAGCATAGGGGTGTGGGGCTCTGCAGGCAGGATCCTCCCGACTCTGCGACATCATCAATATTAAGCGCGTGAAAACGGCACGCGGATTCAGCAGAAGCTGGCGCCCCTCGGAGTTTTTTAGGGAGCGCAACGAGTGCAGCGGCCTAACGCACATACATAAGTCGACCTAACGAAGGACAGAGGCTTACCCCTGGAAATTCAAAGCCGAGGGGAGAGCACGTTGAAACTCACCACTCGCTAGTCTCTCTCTCTCTCACTCCCCATAGCTGTCTCTCCAAAGCCAGACGTCTCTCTCTCTCTCCCTCGACTCTTAATCCCCGACGAAGCGGAGTAGTAGGGACGCCCTATCCTCTTCCGCTTCATAAGAGAGAGAGAGAGGGGCGAAGGCTACACACGCACCGCACGCACTTTCGCTTTCTCCTGATGTAGCCGGGAGAGGAGTCAGTGTCGCGCGCGCGGTTATTCTCCCTCTCGCGCGCCTCCGAGAGAGCGGCAGAGCCACGTGCCGGGACACCGGGAGAGTGAGCGAACCGAGAGCTTATTCGTTTAGGTTCGCATTAAGTGGCAGGGCCGGAACGGCCGGTGCAACGGTCAATGAACCACTCCCGAGAGAGAGAGCCGGTCTTTCGCGAATTCGTGGACCGCACTGATACGAGAGAGAGAGAGAGAGAGAGAAAGCGCTATAAGCATAGCTCCGCCCGGGCCAACATGCTCTCGTGCTTTAGCCATTGCTAATTTTGAATCTTGCCATTTGATTATTCATGCGCCTGGATTTGTCCGAGAGGGATGTGTCGGAGTTTAGCGAAGCTTTAATATTGCCCGATTATTTATCCGCATATCTCGAGAAAGATATTCGATGTGGCAATTTTACGTTTAAATGTTATCGTTTAATTATTTTAGAGAAAGCGGGAAGTTTGTTTAAATATTGAAATTAGGTTTCGAGCATTACCAAGTAATGAGCTTATATTATTTTCATTAACGTTACGCCAGTTTATTAATATATACGAAGAATTTTGATTCCCGGTTCGCAAATGAGAAAATCAATATTTAAATATTTTTTTTAATTTCGTGTTGTTATGATTGTAGCGAGGTAAATTATGAAATAATACAGATTGATCGCGAGCGTTATTTAACAAGATAAGCATTTTCAATTTTCGACATGTACAAATTTCGTTCGATTTTCTATTTAAAGTTTTAAACGGATAGATCATTAAAGAGAGTGACCGACCTTTTGTACAACGCTCGCATTTATTTTGCATTGCCGCTCTCGAAATAAAAATTTTCAATTTCGAAATATTAATTTGTAAACTATTTGTAACATCCTCATTAGCATCAATAATTTTTTTTTTTGTATCAACAAAAATCACGAATTGTTTAACAATAATGTTGTTATAAAAGTTTGCTAATTACAAATGAACATGATACCTTGATAAACTAATAACGCTGTATTAAATTAAGCTAGCAAAGAATGTACCAGACGCAAAATAATACTCCGCTCCAGAAATAACAGAGAGCAGAAGAGAACTCGGCGGATGTTAGGTTATGTTTATGTCCGAGACACGGATGACATTCCTCCCACGCCCGTGACATCTAGCAGCGCCGTATCCCTACCAAACGAATCCCCGCGATTTAGATCGATAATAAGCAGATGAATTTCAAGAGCCAAGCAGCGTTGAACCAGCTCCAGATAAACCCGCAATGCCCTCGGTAACAATTTCAATACGCACACACATGCACTTACCCACTAATATCCGTTGGGGCACAGCTCGATCGTCCTCTTCGACGACGCACACTGGTCAACGAAGGGCGAAGCCGCTCGGGGTGATGAACAACTTGTGTGTCACAAACCAAAAAAATGAACAAGTAAACTAATCACGTATCCGGCACTGAATCGCGGCTTACTCAAAAATTGGCGCGCCTGCCCGATTAAAAGGGAGAGCAGTTGAAATGCCGAGCCGAGAGAGCAGAAAAGTGTGCAGAGGATAGAGAGAGAGAGCCGAGGGAGCCGAAAGGAGCGCGCGTGTCGAGCCCTCGCGGCCGACTGATCGGAGTCGGCGTCGCAGACTGCGAAGCAGCAGCAGCAGCTCTCCTCCGTCCAGAGAGCCCCCCGGCAAGTCGCGTGTGCCGCCGAGCTCTACGGGCCTGCGCCGCGAACCAGCGGGCGAGCGAGAGAGAGAGCGGGCGAGCCTCTCCCCCGCCGGCGCACGGATGCTGCGCGTCGTGCAGTAACGGAGCCGCAGCGGCTCCTCGTGCACACGCGGCTCTCCCGCACTCACTCACTCTACATGTAGGTCTGTGGGTGTGTTGGGTTCGTGTATGAGCTCGTGGCGTACGTGACGATCGGACGTTGCTGCTCTCTGCGCGCGCCCCGCTTATAGCCGCGCGCGATCATGCCACGGCGACTTTTTCACGCGCGCCACAGTGTTCGGCCGGATTCTCCAGCCGCGCACTCTCGGCGAGGGAGGAATTTTCGGGGATATACGGCTGGCCGAGCGAGAGAGAGAGAGAGAGAGCGGAGGAGAGTGTGGATGTAAAATTAAAAGTTCGACGGTATTTTGAGAATGATTCATCGCTAGCGCGAGGGAGGAGCCGGGGCGAGGCCTCTCTCACTCCGGTCTAGCATTCTTCGAGTAATTAAACTTGCTGTTATTACTGTAAGGAGCGTGACAAGCGAGACCGGCCGCGAATGTCGGGCATCTCGGAAATGCAATTATTCCCCCGCGAATTTGCCACGCCGGCTTGGGGGAGGGGACGTTTTTTTTTGCGAGCACATAGACGGCCCGCTGCGGGATAACTCGCCCGGCCCCACCGAAACTCTGAATTTTTTAAATAATTTTCTTCGATTTTTTGATATGCAAGATTGGGGGAGGGGAGGGGTCGACGAGTAATATACGCGTTACGCATCGATGATTCCTGAAAATTGAAGCAGTAAAAGTGTTTGGTTTCTTTTTTTTTATTCTATTCGCAAAAAAACAAATATAGTATGACCAAAAATTGATTCAAGTGAAATAGTACATTTCGATACAAGTGCGTGAAAAATGATTCACGACGAGTGTGAGGTTTGTCGCCCGAGCGAAGCGAGGGTGACAACTCACACGAGTTG
>JAPYYQ010002694.1:0-17760 GCA_030522585.1 Anagyrus pseudococci
TTATTTCCGATATGTCAGGGATGGCCTAATAATTATTCCATGTAAAAGAGGGAGAGAAACAGTGCATTTATTCCCGCGCGGGAATAATGACTCATTTTGCGAGAATAATGACTTATTATTCTCACATTTAGGAGAAGTAATGGCTCATTATTCTCAGAGGAATAATGCACTGTTTCTCTCCTGATTTTATCGGAAATAATGAGGCCATTAATGACCTATTGAGAATAAAACAAATTTTAGGCGCGCGAAGCGCGCTAACGTATTCTAGTCATTTAAAAAGCGGTATTTAAAAACAACTACACGGCACATAACCTGTAGTTGTCAAAGCGCGCGAATTGACAACGAAATATAGACAGCGAGGGAATTCTAGCATCCGCTAACATTTACGACCCGAGCAAAGCGAGGGTCGGAAGATTAGCGGATGCTAAAAAATCACGAGCGAGAAAAGGAAAATGTGCATCTGTACTAAATGAAACGGGACAATTAATGCACGTAGAGACGTTATTTAAATCAATGAAGTATGTTTATTTATACATTTATTACTTATATCTAACCAGGCCGACTTTTGGGGTCGAAAGTCCCTGGTCTCGCGACTCCGTCTTGCGAGCAGCACTTACGCTTGCCACACGCGCAAAACCCGCACAAAGACATCCCTGCCGAAAATAATCAGGTGAGATCTCAGGGGAGATCTCAGGTGAGATCTATATTTCGTTGTCGATTCGCGCGATTTGACAACTACAGGTTATGTGCCGTATAGTTATTTTTAAATGCCGTTTTTTTCGCTAAACGCTCGCGTGCGTGGATTTGCGCCCCGCGCACGCCGTTGCGAAATAGTATATTTCGATACTAGTGCATAAAAAATTATTCGCGACGAGTGTGAGTTGTCACCCTCGCTTCGCTCGGGCGACAAACCTAACACTCGTCGCGAATCATTTTTCACTCACTAGTATCGAAATATACTATTTCGACCGGCTAGCAAGAAAAAGAGTATACATTACACGGGATTAAAGTTGAATTTTCCTTCCGGCTGATTGCCCCCCTCGGCTTCGCCTCGGGGGGCAACCCCTCAGCCGGGAGGGAACTTCAACTTTCGTCCCTTGTAATGTAATATACTATTTATAAACGATTCAACCGATAAAGAGAAACTTATCAGGGCTGTAACCAGGCCCACCTTTGGACCCCGCGTAATATGCAGAGGTCCTCGTTACAGCTAGGACAAGATTTCACTCGGGAATGCGTTGGTTATATTCATGAAACTGTCAAAATTTCGGTTAAGACGGATGTATATCTATACATTAAATGCTGAACCGAAAGTTGCATTACTTTCGACTCGGTGTCTTGGTAACCGAATCAACGCGAAGATAGAGAAGGAAATCGGACTTTCGGCCAATGCGTATAGGTTTCCAAAATCAGGGTACAATGAGAAATTTGTTGTTCATTTAATGAAAAGGTAAGTTGTTGAATTGTTCGCAACAAATCCTTTAAACAGTATACAACTACTTACTTTGTCGTTTCAAATGCAGTTGGCATATGAATCCATTATCGATCTCCAATCAATTAGAGAACAAGTCTGATTTTGTAACCGTCGAAAGAGCGAACATTTTTTGTTACGTGACGACTTTCTTGAGGAAGAAAAATGCTCTGCTATCTGCCGATGTATATTATAATACCAGATTAGATTATTGATCAAAGAAATGTCATATCAAACGCGCTTAACGAGCTTCAATCGTTGTGCAACTTGCCTCACCTGTATAAATAATCTCTAGAATAAAAGTGTTTTCGTAGTTGGTTGAAAAACAGCCCAAGGGACACACCGACTCGCGCGAGCGACTGGAGAGGCCCGGTGAAAATGAAATTTTCACTCGTCGCCCTTATCGTCTTAGCTTACGTTTGCGACAACAGCGCTGCCGTTCTGTTGTCGAAATTCAAAGAGGACTTGGGTAAGCCTCTGCTCTTGACCGAACTCATTGAAAATGGACAAATCAAGGAAGCCCAGGAGAAGGCTCTGGTTCATCACCCCGAAATGAAGGAGGTGAAAAGCTACGCTGGCTTCTTTACCATCGACAAGCGTTACAACTCCAATTCGTTTTTCTGGTTCTTCGAGTCGAAGGTAAATCATCACCTCGTGGATTTTGCTTTTCCCTATACGCTTGCCTTGCCGGTCATCGTTATAGAAACTTATGTCTATTTTTGCGTAGTCAAATCCCAGTAAAGACCCGATTCTCATGTGGCTAAACGGCGGCCCAGCATCAGCGTCGATGGGTGCGATCTTCAACTACAACGGCCCCTACCAAATCCACAAGGACCAGTCGGTGAGCTTGCGCGAGCACACTCTGACCAACAACCACAACGTCATCTACCTCGACAACCCGGTGGGCACCGGCTGGAGCTTCACCAACGACACGCTCGGCTACGCGAAGAACGAGAGCGACATCGATCGCGACGTCGTCAAATTCCTCGTGCAGTTCTTCGAGCTGTTCCCCGAGCTGCGCGACAACGATTTCTACGTCATCGGCGACTCCTACTCCGGCAAGTACTGCTCGAGCTTGCCCATGGCGATCAAGCGGCACAACGATAACGCCGACGAAAAGTCGAGGATCAACATCAAAGGTACGGCCTTGGGCAACGGCCTCGTCGATCCGTCTGCTCAAACGCGCAAGGACGAACTCCTTTACCAGATCGGCTTGGTCGATCACCACGGCCGCGAGCAGTTGAAAGTCATATCGGGAGTGTCGGACCTCCTCAACGAGTTGAAGGAACTGATCGACGATGAAGACAACTTCATTCCGCTCTATTATCACACCCAGCAATTGGGCAAAGACTTTTTCGAGGCGAGAACGGGCTACGAGTACGACCAGAACTTCTTGATAACCAAGCGAGCGGAGGAGAAGGAGTACTACGAGGAGTACGTAGTGTCGGAGCACGTGCGCCGTGCCATTCACGTCGGCGACCTCGACTTCGACGAGTTCAACATGACCGCACAGTTGTACGTCGACGACCGGGACAAGTCCGAGGCCAGTGCGCTCGAGCAGACCCTCGATAATTTCAGGGTGCTGATATACAACGGCCCGATGGACATGATCGCCCCTTACACCGTGTCAGAAGAGTTTTACCGGACGCTCAACTGGAGCAGATCCGAGGAGTACGAGAAAGCCGAGAGGAAGTTATGGAGGGTCGACGGCGAGTTGGCTGGATACTGGAAGACGGCTGGTGACTTACAGGAGGTCGCCGTGAGGAACTCCGGACACGTTGTCTCTAATGACCAGCCCAAGTGGTACTGCGATATGATGACGCGGTTCACGCGGAACGACATACCGCAAGAGTAAATGCTCGGCATTTAAATACGAGCTTGTATATTTGTTGTATTGTAATAAATATTTGCGTGTTAATGAAAATTAAAAACATTTATTTTTTTTTAATGTCGAAAAGACACCCTGGTGTTGGATTCATCCTTGGTGGTGCCATTGATTGAAAATAATCTCCTCGCGGGATATCAGCCTAAAAGGTTTTAGATCTTTTTGTACTGGCGAAAATGAAGAGAGAGGAGGAAAAGAATAAAAGTATGGCGAAATTTACTTCAACGCATTCCTGTAGAGTTTTTCAACTACTAATCGTTGATATAAATAAAAGCTTTACGATCGATAAATTTGAAATCGTCAAAATTTACGGCGGATACTTTACCATCGATAGGTCTGATAATTCCAGCAATTTCCTGTTTTTAATTTCACAAAGGAATTTTAATTTTATACAGATGCTTAAAATCAATTAAAATATTTTATGAAAGAAAAAATGTTTTCTAATATATAAAAAAAAGATCATATTTTCTAATTGCCAAGTATAAGAATTTATTCGATTTATTTCTCGAAAGTTATAATCACTCAAGTTATAAAAGAAATGTAATTATAATCCCTGAGATTTTTATAAAATTGCGCCTAATATCATAATCGTTCCTGATGTCATATTTCCTATCTTATCTAATCGGAAGGTTTACCCAAATCAATATAATACCGATAATCGTCGAGCCGTCGATACTGTCTATACAATGTTTATACTCAGACAGATAAACGATCTTCTCAATCATTTTTTCGAATGAAGACAATCTAAGTAAATATAAACTAAAATTTTAGTAACGACAAAATAAATAGTGAAACTTCCTGTAAATAATAAGATTTCAATTTGTAAATTCTATAATGTGATTGATTCGAAATGCTGTTTATTAGAATTTGTATTTATAATACAAAATAACTTTTTGATGATTTTTTTTAGCAAACATACATTTTTTGGATTGAAATTTTTTTAGATCTCCACATATTTTTTTAGATTAGATTAATAAATTTGTATTGTCGGGTTGATTCAGATACGTATAGCCATGGTATTTATATATTTTACGTACTAGTCGCCAACCAGGATTTTAGCCATGAAGCTGTTAATTTTCAAATTTGTCTTGCTCGCTTATTTTTACGTCAACAACGCCGCATCCGAAAAGGAGGATGTGGGAAAACCATTATTTCTGAACGAGTACGTAGAAAAAGGATTAATTGACGAAGGGCAAAAAGCAGCACTGGTTCGTTATCCTGACTTCCAAGACGTTAAAAGCTATTCTGGATTTTTCCAAACCGACCATCGTTACAATTCCAATTTATTTTTCTGGTTTTTCTTATCCAAAGTAAGTGACTTTTCTCGTAGTTTCCAAATATCACACTTTCCACACGTACTTATATAAAAAAAACTCCACAGTCTAATCCCACCGAAGATCCGTTGCTTCTCTGGGTGGACGGTGGCCCAGGCTCGTCGTCTATGTGCGCCGTTTTCAATTACCACGGGCCCTACTACATAACGAAGAACCAAACAGTCTGTCGTCGCAACGACACCCTAACAAACAATCACAACGTGATCTACCTGGATAGTCCTGTAGGCACGGGTTTCAGCGGGACTTCGGACGCGATGGGCTATGCGAGAAAAGAGTCTGACATCGACCGCGGTGTCGTGGTATTTTTATCTCTCTTTTTCCAGCTGTTTCCCAAGTTTCGCAGTAACGACTTTTACGTCATCGGCGACTCGTATTCCGGCAAGTACTGCGTGACCATACCATTAGCCGTACAGCGTTACAATCGTAAAGCGGCGGACGAATTGAGAATTAATCTTAAAGGCGTTGCCTTCGGGAACGGACTGATCGACGTGAAGGCACAGATGCGCGCCGCCGAGTTTCTTTATCAGACCGGTTTTCTCGACGCCCATCAGCGCGACCAACTCAAGGCTTCGGAGGACGAAACGGCGAATGAGCCTAATAAAACCAGTATCAAATACAAAATGCTTATAGGTATGGGCATCACGTATTTTGAAAATATATTGAAAATTAGCAAGCCGGAGGATCATGTTTACTATGAGAATTACATTGTGATGCCGCGGGTGCGCAAGGCTCTACACGTTGGTGACCGACAGTTCGATAGGATGAACCTGACGGTGCGCGCTTATATCGATGATCTTTACAAACCAGAGACCGAGGCGCTCATTCAGGTCCTAGAGAATTTCAACGTCCTCATCTATAACGGCAACTTGGACATGTACGCGCCGTATTCGTCGTCCGAGGAATTGTACAGGTCGTTGAATTGGTCGAGAGCCGAGGAGTACAGAAAGGCCGAGCGAAAGCTCTGGACCGTGGATGGCGATTTGGCTGGGTTCTGGAAAACCGCTGGGAACATGCAAGAGGTGCTCGTGAGAAATGCCGGCCACGTGGCCTCCTACGAACAGCCGCACTGGTATTGTCACATGATGACGCGGTTCACGCGAAACGATATACCAAAGTAATTCTGACTGTTAGAATAAACGATCTCTTCCTTAAATTATGTTTAATTAAAATAAAGTTATACCAATAAACGTCTACTTTTCTTATCGTTTCATCCGAGACTCAAGAATTATGTATTGTTTACTCCACATTTTACAGGCTTTGATCGGTTTGTATTCCACATAAATAGATATCAGAAATCCATATGGAACAACGTCTAGATGCGTATTCTTTACGGGCTAATTACAAATTACAGCGTTTCGAATTTTGACAGTTTCAAACAGTTGCATGATCCGGTAAACAATCGTCGCCGTGGGGGTGTAACACACACGCAGAACGAGTTGTCGAACTTTCAAACGGCCGCACGGTATGGCAAACCTGCAGGAGACAAAACCAGAAAAGAAAGGTAAGAAAAGGTAGGATCGAAAATCGCGGGGATTCATAATGGGAGACTTATTTTTTGCGAGGCTCATCGGCAGTCGGCCCAGTCGATAAGATCCGGCTGCTCCTCCTCCTGATACCAGGGGTCCTCGAGCTCCCACAGATCCTGGGGCAGGCACTCGCGCCCGGGCGGTGGTCGTCCGGACGAGTGGTGCGACGAGTGATGCGCCGGCGGCGGATAGTTCTGCACGTCGAAGAACCTCTCGAGCCGCTCGACCGGCATGGGCAGGTAGTGATAGGGCTCTCGCCTGCGGGAAAACGTCGCGGTCGTTCGAGCCTTTCTCATCACGGAGAGACAGAGAGATATCGGCCCCGGGGGAGAGGCATGTAACACCTGGGTATGGCGGTGCACTGTCCGCTGAGCTCGTCCTCGTCGGCGATGGTCTCGAGGTACTCCTCGCGCTCGTAGCGCTCGTCCCGGTTGACCCTGGGGCAGGAGCCGCGCGAGAAGTCCTCGTCGATGTAGCGCTCGGTCTGCCTGGTGCGCAGGTACTCGCGGGCCGCCTCGACGACCGGGTGGTTCCTCCCGTACTCCGGCCTGAGGCAGGGGTCGTCGAGGTCGGGACAGGGTATCAGCCGGGGCGAGGAGGGCTCGGGCGTCCCCATCATCGGCGGGGGCGTCACGTTGGAGATGCGGCTGACGTTAGCCATCGTCTCCTCGTCCTGCGGCGCGAAAGGAGCGGAGTAGGCGCGATGCGTGAGGGTGGCCGGGTCTAGCCCGACGACGAGCCACGTGACGTGAATGTAAGTGAAGCTAGTCGTTGCCTGGATGTTTAGGGCGTTCCCACCGACGTTCGCCACGGCCATCACGAAGTCCCGGCGCGCCTGCTGTAGATCCTGGAGCTTCGAATTGATCATGGCGGCCTCGACTGCCTCCTGCCCCCTCCCCAAGCCAGGATGAAAAGCGCTCGAGGAGCTTTGGGAGCTTGCGCCCGAGGTAGGCGCCGACGCCCCAGGCTAGCAGCAGGAGCTTAGTCATTACCTGCTCGTCCAGCGACTCGCTGATCACCTGGATGCTGCGGTTAGCTTGCTGCTGGGAGGAGCCTTGGGCCCCGGGCAGGCAGCTCGAGGAGGGCAGCCTCTCCGCCGGCTGGGGGATGCTGATCACCGTCGTCTTCTCGCTGTTTATCGCCCCGGGGGGGATGATGAGGTTGTCGATCGGCCCGTCCTCCATCGGCTCCGCCTGCACGATGTCGGCGTTCATGTCCTTCGCGAGGTTCAGCGTCCGCTCCGGCACGGCCTGCTGGGAGCGCTTCGAGGGGCAGCGCGAGGCTGGCTGGGCTGGCCGCGCCGACTCGGCCCGGTTCCCCGAGGGACAGCGACTGCCACGGTCCTGCAACAGGCCTTGGGAGCTACTGCTTCGACTATGCGTGAGCCTCCGGGGGCGACTCACCCACCTCGGGGCTCCGTCGGCGCTGCTGGCCGCAGGAGCCGCTCGGCGGGGCGCAGCGCTTGGGCCGGCGGGCTGCCGGGGGACAGGGGCCGACCGAGCGCTCGCGCTCCCGGCGCTCCAGCTGCTCCTGCAGCCGCTGGGTGTGCTTCAGCCGCTGCTCCATCGCCCGCGTCATCTGCGGCCGCTTGTAGTCGACCTTCTTCGGAGGAGCCGGCGGCGGGCCGCGCTTCGGGATGCTCGACTTTACCTGGGCGACCTGCGGCCGGCTAAGCCGGGCTGTATATGGGGACAATGGACATACGTGAATGCCTAAGGAATTAGCGGGGGTAAGAGAAAGGTAGACGTACGCCGACAAGGAGCGACGGTTGCGGTCGCCCCAGCCTCGAACGTCGAGTGGGCCATAGGCCTGCCCCCGGACGGGGGTGGCCGGCAGGGCGTCGTCGACCTCGGATACCGGTTCATCTCGTCGACGCATGCGGACACTACTTTGGTATTTTTCCGATTTTTTTGGTTTTAACTTTTTTTTTTTGTCTAAAGGTAGTGGATTTTTAACGCGTCATCGCTACGGCTGCAGCACCTTGCTGGCTCTTGGTATCATCGTAGCGAGGGAATGGGCTGAAAGGAAATCGTTTATTTTTAAACAATTTATTGGAATTCCTAACGGATGCACGGGAATCTCTGGTATTTCTCATCTTTAAAGTCATTGGGTTCGGTAAATAGTATCGAGGGTATGTTCAATAAAAACGTTGTGTTATGTTTACAAAGGTATAGTATCCATCCTGACTCTTGAAAAGCAGGTTAGAGCAAATAAGTCTACATTTTAAAAAAAGTAAGAGGAAAGAGGCACATTTAACGATTATGTAAATCGAAGAGCAGACACAATAATCAAGATCGTCAGCATCGCACAGTATTAATCGCGAGGCAAGCTTATCGCGCCCGCTTGTATTCATTGCGCAAGTAAAGCGACAAATTGTCTCGAGCGATTAAAGCACGTTAAGCAAACAAACCTACAAACACGCGCTTGACGAAATTAATAGCTGACATGAAATTTCACCAAGTACTTACGGAAATTGCGATGAGAGGTATTATTTAAAGGTTTACAAGAATTTAGCTTGGTGTGGCCGAAACTTGAGGTTGGAGTTCTTTGACAGGCGCCCCGGCCCTCCCTCTCCTTGTTACATCGTTTGTTTTCGCGATGAAAACATTGTATACGCTATATTTTCTTCTTTGCGGCACTTTACTTATCGAGCAATAAAGGCGATAAGAAATATTCTGATGATTCGCGTGGCATTTCGTTGTGTTCTTGAGAAATTTTGTATGAGGCAGAAGTACCTCCACGGTCGAACGCATTTTGATTTTTAACGTAAATATTTTGATCGATCGGATCCAATGAGAGTTACTTATACATTTCATTTGGGAAGGGAATTTTATTTTAATCATTCTTTCACTCTATAGTTCTTCGTTGTTATTCGCCGAGTTGGCAATATGACGCGCTCGTCTTTTACAGCTCTATACACTTTTATAAAAAATTCATTTGAAACTATAGCGATTGTGTTGCATCTTGTTTACTTTATTTTACTCTCTCGCGAGTCGCGAGAGATGTGTTGAAGCAGCTCTTGCTCCAATTCTTTCGAAAATAATAAAACGCGTTCGATTTACTTTGTATACTTAGTACATAAACGCCACACCTGCTATTATAATTCTTCAAAGTCAACACACGAATAATGCTTGAGCAAAATCATTTGACAAGTAGAAACGCTATGATAAATTACGCTTTCGATTCGTTACTGATCCTCTTTGAATTTAATAAGATGCATTGCGTACACATAAGCGCTTAATACTTCGAAAACTTGCTCCGAAACTCCGTTCGACCTATCTCAGCGAAACTTTTTTCTAACAGCCTGAAAAAAGCTCGAAGTCGTTCTTTAAAAACTTTACTCCAATGCGCACATCTCATTCTCCATTCCAGTCGTGAGGAAAAAGTAGGCGAGGCGTTTGGCGTGCCTATAACCTAAAAACCAAAGCAAAAAGAACGCCCGCGTGCCATTCACTTGGCGTCGCGCGTCTCTTGGTGTGTGTTCGGTAATCGGTGGGGGGCTTTTGCTACCTCTCTCTTTCGCGCACACACCTATGTAAAATCATCTCCTCTCTTTCTCTCTGATGCCCATCGGGTTCGAGACTCGAGCGCGAGAGGAGAGAGAGAGAGAGCCGCATCATCGCGCAGACGAGCAGCGCGCCGCCGTGCTTGTTTACCGCCGACCGCTCTCGCTGCGAGTGCTGCGAGCTGAGGGAGCGAGTGGACGACGTGACTGCAACAGTGACGATCATGGCCGGTAAGTGTACACGCCTTGCTTCTATCTAGGCTATATGCCTTTCTCAACTTTGTTGCACCTCCGCCTATCCCTGCATCAACAAATTCTTAATAAAAAAACACTCACTTGCTTTTTCTCTCTCGGCTATGGAAGGAGAGAGCAGGTCGAACGAAACGTTCGATGCATGTAATGCTCGCGCTTGGATGAAAGGGAGGCAAGCTGAAAGTTGCCAAGGTTCGAAAATCTCGATCCTCGGCTGTTTCTTTGTGGTCAAGCTCGGAATTATATGCGCGCGATGAGCAAGCTGTTTTCACCTTAGCTAAGGCGCGACATGCAAATCGTTCTCCGGCTTTGCCGAGCCCGACCCCAGTCGACCTGGCCCGGCTCTCTTTTAGCCTCCTTCGCTAAGGCACGCTTATCTGTTTCAGCGGAAAACCCCTACAAGAACCTCGTCAAGACAGTCGACGTCGCCGGTAAAAAGAAGAAGTACTACGATGTCTCCAGCTTTGGAGAAAAATACGGTAAGATTGACTATAGATCTGACGTTTTTTCCTTTATTTTTGTTGTTGTTTTTATTTTATTATCATTTATGTAAGTGCTTTTTCAAATTATTTAAAATCTTGCGTGGATCGAGCACGATTGGTCGAGTGACATTATTTTTTATCTTGCGTCGTTTCGTTATGTGACGACTTTCAGAATTGATAAATAGCTAATGAACTTGAATGATTTCATTGTATTTTTTTATTTTTTGTGTCAACGCAGATAAACTGCCCTTCTCCATAAGAGTGCTGCTTGAGAGTGCTGTCAGAAACTGCGATGAATTTCAAGTTAAGAAACAGGATGTTGAAAAGATCTTGGACTGGGAGAAAAATCAAAAGGTGGAAGAAGGTGTGGAAGTGGCATTTAAGCCTGCCAGAGTAATACTTCAGGTAACAATCACTTATTGTCACAATACTTATTTTAAAATTGTGAAATATAATGGGATTGAATAGGCTGTATTATCTTCTGATGATATGCGTGATAAACTTTTAGATAATATTAAGAACTTTGGTCTTCAACTTTGTATTACGTGAAATTTTAATGAATCCTTATCTTGCGTGGTGGGCATTAAGCTCAAAGTCAACCAAATAATATTCTTTTATTTAATTAATTACCTAATAGATTTTTTATCTTCAAGAATCGTATACTTATTTTTATGTTGTAACTATAAAGTAAACTGTATAAACTTTGTAATTATGTTTCTATTATTATAAATGCAAAATCAAAAAGCTGGAAAACAAATTTTTCATTGCAAGTAGTTTATCCCGCAAAGGTGATTCTATTATGCAAATGAAGTTTAGTCATTCTGAAACTTAGGAAAATATCAAGGGCAAATAGCTATTATGTAACTATTACATTCAAACTCATTTTCTAATAGTAGATGATTTTGATTACATTGAAAAAATTCAAAAATACCTAGTGTTTTTACAAGCAATCCTTTTCATTATTGCGTAAAAAATTTTCCAAGTTACATGGATTTTACTACATAGTTATTTTAAAATTTTTTGTGGTAAATTAATTTGTAATCAAAATTTTAGTAAAATAAAATATTTAATTGGTTGTAGGATTTTACTGGAGTCCCAGCAGTTGTTGATTTTGCTGCTATGAGAGATGCTGTCAAAAGACTTAATGGAGATCCTGATAAGATTAATCCAGTTTGTCCATCAGATCTAGTTATAGATCATTCGGTACAAGTCGACTTTAGTAGAAGGTATTATAAAGTTTTATCATTTTAGAATTTACTTTTTTAAAAGAAATATTAGAATCTTAATAAATTAAAGCAAATTTTGTCAATGACTGTTTTTATTCATTTTTTCAGTGAAGATGCTGGCAGAAAGAATGAAGAACTAGAATTTGAGAGGAATAAAGAAAGATTTATGTTTTTGAAGTGGGGTGCTAAAGCTTTTGAAAACATGCTGATTGTACCACCAGGCAGTGGAATCGTTCACCAGGTCAATTTGGAATATTTGGCTAGAGTAGTCTTTGATATGAATGACTATCTCTTTTGCGACAGTGTGGTTGGAACAGATTCCCATACCACTATGATCAATGGTCTTGGTGTACTTGGATGGGGTGTTGGAGGCATTGAAGCTGAAGCTGTAATGCTTAGTCAAGCTATTTCTATGCTTATCCCTAAGGTAGTAGGATACAAACTTGTTGGAGAATTAAACCAGTATGTAACATCAACTGATCTTGTACTTACCATTACAAAGGTAAGAAAACATTTATTTATTAAATAGAGTAAACAAAATTTTAAATTAAAAATGAAATATAATTTTTATTGTTTTTTCTTTAGAACTTAAGGCAAATTGGCGTTGTGGGAAAATTCGTTGAATTTTTTGGCCCTGGCGTATCTAAATTGAGTATAGCAGATCGAGCAACTATTTCTAACATGTGCCCTGAATACGGAGCTACCGTTGGTTTCTTCCCTGTTGATCAACAAAGTTTGGTTTACCTTCGTCAAACAAGTGAGTTTACAAGTTTTTAAAATTTGATTTGCCCGCTTAGATATTAATTGAAAATTGTTCAATCATTAGGTCGTTCCGAGGAGCACATTGAAAGAATCGAAAAATATCTCCAAGCCGTGAAAATGATTCGCAATTATGACGACGCAAGCCAAGACCCAGTTTTCTCAGAAATTGTTACTTTGGACCTTGCAACAGTTGTTTCAAGCGTCAGCGGTCCCAAGAGACCTCACGATCGTGTTTCGGTTGTCGACATGAAGAAGGACTTCAATTCATGTCTTACAAGCAAGGTAAGCAATCAAATTCAAATTTTTAAAAATTATTTAAGTTTTTTTTTTAAATCTAGATAAATTTTATTTTTCAATTTCAATAGAAACAAACAACTTTGAAATCTTTATACAAAATAGTTAATCTTACAAATACATGCTTATCTTAATCGTATTTAAATTATCGATGAAAAATCGTCGTTGATTCAAGTACTTGTATGGGACAAACATCACCCAGTGACGCAATATCATTAACAGCGACTATCAGGGTCAAGTTCGCCTCACGCCGTACTTGTTCACCGTTTTTCACCTGAACCGTCGAAGCAGACAGAAACGCGGGCTCGCTCGTTGCGTTTAGCTAGTGGAATAGTAGGTAACTTATGCTGTGATATGAAACCTTATAATGGCACATCACCGCATAAGTTCCTTCAAACTCCATCACCTTTTTGAGCGTTCTTCGTCTCTTTCATTCCGTCGATTAGATCTGTTATTTTTCAGCAGCAAAGTTTCCCTCGATGACTAGTCCACGTACATTCTGCCTTGCTGATCTAGCTTTATGATTCCTCATATCACCACGCAGTTAGATCACCAAAGAAGAATATTCGGGACGACCGTGCGATATGTGTGTGTGCGCTTGCGTGCGTGTAAATTATTCCTGGAGATCTGGACTATCTTTCTTTCGAAGACTGCTCTATGAACCAGGGACGAGTAATTCGATCTAGTCACGATTGCGAATTCACGTGTCACTAGATCGATACTGCGCCTCAAGCTCGTAGAAAATTCGATGCAAAAGTTTACGTTGTCACCTGGTTTTCAATGTTTTTGGCGCTGCTGGTAACAGGCTAAAATTGGATGAATCCTACCCGGTGAGGTCTCAAATGCACACCCCCGCCGGGCGGGATGCCATCCGACATCGGCCATCTATCTCTCGAACAATACTTTTATTCTTACCAAATTGAAGCGTCGGCACAGAGCGCGCGAGACTTTCGGATTCAACGAAGCTCCCGCGTGTGCGCTGTCGGGCAGACAAGACTCAGCTCGACTGGCGTCCGAGGCAAGACTGCGCGCGACTCTGTACTCGAAATACAGCTGACTTAACGACAAACGTCTCGTTTACGCGGAGCGACTTTGCCCACGGACTTTGCGCGACGATGCACTTGCGCGTATACGTTACGAGGGGGAGTGAGAAAGAGAGTGAGTGAGAGAGAAAGAAAGAAAGAGAAAGAGAGAGAAAAAGAAAGAAAAATCCTTGAACGCCGTCGATGTAATAAAATACGCTGATGATTCAGCTGAATGTTTCTCAATTTCAAATTGAAGAAATTCCACGGCAGGGATAGAGTAATCTAAGGATTTTTCATCGAGCCGCGCGCAGAAAGCCGCCACGGTAAAGAAAAAAAGAAATACTTATTTTTAAACCGATTCGTAAAACAGCTTGTCCCTCACCGAGAGAGAGAGAGAGATTTACTTGAAACTTTTTCTCAACGCAAAATCGGCTCTGCTTTCCACTCGATTTCAACTATAACAACTCTATTTTTCTCTCTTATCTCGAAATAAATACAGAGGAAGACCGAGATATCAAGCGAAATACCGGACGCGCGCGAACAGCTTACGTCGGGGGGTCTGCCGCACGTGTGAGTCTTATTTTCTGTCGGCGCGCACTAATGTTTCACAAGGTCAATGAAAATTTTTCAAATTTCTTATACTCAACTGGCAAAAGTGTAGACGGGTAAGGGCCTAATCCTCGATTATGCCAAGCGTGTCCGAATAGCGTCTCCTCCTCGGTCCCAACGATCGAGCGCACTAGGCCCCGGCAAACTGACGACTGACGGCTCAGCCTTGAGCGCGGGGTCCTTTATACACGCTCGGTCAGCCCGTGTGCCGAGGAGGCCCCCCACCCCGATGGGGCCGCGTCGCCAGGTAGAAGAAGCGACGCCGGTCGCCGGCCAGCTTTGCGCTCCTGCTGACGAGGGTGCAATGCCGTTCCGGCTAACCCCTCCCTCCTCCCTCCACCACCACCGCCGGACGCTACGTAGGATTTAGCCTGAGAACGAGTAAAAGCCGGATAACTTTCCCTTCTTACTGGGCGAAAAATCCGCAGATTTACCCCAGTGCGCTCGTCGCTAAGGTCGAGGCTGTTGGAGGAGGGTTTTATTGGGCTTTTGTTGCCGATGGATTTTTCGAAGATGCTCGGGCTATTTGAATGTCTTTTGTCTTTTCCAGAGGATTTTGCCGTTTACCGCCCCGCACCGTAGCGGCGCAAATTAGCCGGAGTAATTAGCAATGCGCAGGTACAGAAGGCTCTCTCTCTCTTTCGTGTGAAGGTTTGACGAATTTATTAGGGGGTACGCGTTCGTCTTTATTAACAATTTACCGCTACTCATTCGTTATTAAAATGTTTATTTGTTTATTCAATTTTTTTCTTTTTTTAAATATATTCACGTTCAAGATTTATTTATTTTACAATGAGCCAACAATCATTTTCGAGCGAGCACTACTTTCTAATGCATTTTTGTCAACTGATTCATTTTCGTTGAAACGTTTGAAAGTAAGCCTACACTAAATCTGTCTTGTTTACGATGAACAGATAAAAAAAAAAAAACGTTTAAAGCTCGTAAAAGGACGCTATCGTTTCGTATATAAGCTCGATCGGCGTAAAGGTCAGTATTGACCTTATCGAAAAGTCGAGCAAAGGTGCGATTGAAGAGCGATGTTTGCAGTAGCGAACAATCCGGTATCGCCGATCGATTCTTCCCGATCCAGCGCGCAACGCGGCGCAGAAACAGCGCTATCGGCTTACCCGCTCGATCGAACGAGCGCGGGCTTTGAAAATAATTAGAAGATCCACTTCCGCCGACGCACGCCGGGGATGTTTTCCTTTTTATATAGCGTCATTCGAGTGTCCCCGCAGCACGTCTTGCTATTTTTTTGTCATTTCGTTTCATAGGTTGTTTATGCCCTGACAGTCGATGTAGGCTCGAATTTTGTTTACGTTTTTATATTTCGATATTGAATGTTTGAGGTAATTGTACGTTGAACGGGTTTTCGGCGTCCGCGGGCGCGCTTTTGTTTACCGACAATACACATAAGTTGTTGGTAAACATTTGTTTAAAATTAATCGTTTATATCTCAATTCAAATTTTGCCTCGATTGGTTTGTAATTGTGCAAGAATTACTTGGATGGTATCGGTATTTTTGCTAACGTTATCGATTTTTTAATATTGCCTCAAGGTACTTTGACCGGGCAGTGACTTTGATTATTGGTTAAATAGTGTTAGAAATACGTTTGATATAACGTATATTTTATTTATTTATTTTTTAAACTAGAAAAATAAAGATTAACAATTATTTTGTTAGATTAACTATGATCGGTAAAATTAGAAAAAGTCGCAACGGTGGGAATAGAGAGCAGGCAAAAATTGCTTCAAAATATTTCGATAGTGCATTTGGGTTTGGGGAATATTTTCTTAATGACAGTGCTTGAGTCATAACGAGCTTTAACGGTGCACGTCATATATTACTTTTGCCGTAATTTTCTTTGTCTTTTCAAACGATAATAACAGAAACGAGAACATTAGACGCACTAACACGGGGCACGTACATTTTAAAAGATATATCTACTTATACCTGTCCAAGCTTACGCGTCTGTTTGTCGTTTGTCGGAAAATTCGTTTTAAATTAAGGTGTACTTTCAGGAAGAAGCTAAGCATGATTGATTTGTAATAAATGCGCATACGTCTACGATGCGTTTTGTGTAGCGTCTGCTCTAAAATGTTGCGTAATACGCGATTAAATTTAACGAAATAAACAATAATTAGTTTTCGTAATTAAAAAACTACGATTTATTGTTGAAAGAGTCTCTGGAAGAGTAGGCTTCCGAGGTGGTTAAGATTAAAATCCGTTGAGCCGACGCTGTACAATAACAATAAGTAACGTCGGCCAAAGACGGCTCGAGCGTTCTGAGGGAAAATGCGCTGATAATGCGGATCCTCGTGTCGAATATCCTTTTTCATTTTTGCACACTCGGTCGTATCCGTCGAGTTGCCTGCGCTAAATACGCTCCGCTCTTGAGCAACGCTCTCTTTTGTCACTTCTCAACTTTTATGTCCGTAGAGCTTTGCATTGAATAAGCTTTTATGAAAATCATTTTTTCTCTTCCTAGACATTAATAAAAAAATCTCGTTATTTTTATTTATTTATATTAATTTTCTTATTTTTTGGTGATAAAATAACAATCTTCGCTATCGCCAACTCGATAATTAAATCGTCAAGATTAATCGACAGAAAATGTTCGTACTAAGCGTTCGCCAATGCTCGGAGGTCGAACGAACTGTAGTTGGGTCAACGGCCTTCCCTCGTCAGCGAAAACATCGGCTGAAAATCGCCAAATCGCTCTCGGCTCTTCGGGAAATCCGATCTCGTTGCGACTTCGAGGTCGATCACATTGCGCGTACCTAAGTTTGCCTAAACTGCCCCGTGCACGTGTTTTTTTTTTTAAAAAAAAGTAATCGCACGTCGGCAATTCGCGGTTATTGGCATACTCGATTTCCGCGAAATAAATGCCTGCCCTCAATAAAGCCGCGTTCTGATGAGTCTAAACATTTTGTCGCGTTGCAGGTCGGCTTCAAGGGTTACGGCATCAGTCCGGATAAGCTGAAGGCCAAGGGCATCTTCCAGTTCGAGGGCAAGGACTACGCTCTGCAGCATGGCTCGGTCGTCATCGCGGCCATCACCAGCTGTACCAACACCAGCAATCCCAGTGTCATGCTTGGCGCAGGTAAGTCCAGTCACTAATTGATTCCCAATACCTTCGTCAACGCAATGCCAAATGCGTGTCTTTGTAAAAAAACTTTAATACACTGAGAAAAGTGTTATAATAAAAATTACTATTTTTTTTAGGAAAGTGAGAATCTACTTTCGATTGTGCTAATTTTTACTATGTTACATAGTAATTTTTATTATGAACATACACTGAGAAAACACATATTATAATTTTTACAAATATTCTAGTAAAAATTACAATAGTCCATAGTAGTGCTCGGATATACTGACATTCTTGTGA
>JAPYYQ010002695.1:0-16460 GCA_030522585.1 Anagyrus pseudococci
AGTAAAAATTAAAATCCAGTATAGCAAAAATTACAATCCAGTATAGTAAAATTTAAGGATATCTGTATAACAAAATTTCCTATAAACCGAGTATGTACCGCCGGAACTATACAGTATAGTAATTTTTACAAAAAAATTTTGTAATTTTTATTTATACTTTTTTCTACGTGTATAAGTCTAAGTGTCACAGATCGTTTTTCATATTGTTACCATATCGCTTCAGTTTCTCGTTGAACACCATAGCCCAGATTTGTCAGATGCGCTGCTGTATAATTTAAAAAAAAAACCAACCTATCTTGAAATTCGAGAGAATTAGTCCAAATGTCGTGATGCTAGGAAATAAGATAATCATCGCATTACAACAAATTTTCAATAAAACACATCACATACATTTTGTGAACGAACAAAATACAGGATTCGAATATACGTTTTCCAACTAGACGAGCGGTAATTTGCTTCGAGAACGCCACAAAGAAGCTTATATAGACGCGCGTAATTCCAAGTGTCGTACCGAGCGAAAAATATCTCGCGAAAGATAATAAAAGAAAAAAAAAGAAGAAGAAGAGTTATTCAAACGTCCCACGCTTTCACGTCGCAAATCGGTTCAGGCCCCGGCGTGTATACGTAGCGGCGTATATATTCAAGGCCGCTCGAAGAAAGCAATAAGCAGCTCATTACAGGCAAGCGTCGTTCGCGTCCCGCATACTCGCACACATACATACACTGTGCAGAAGCTGGCATCAATGGCAGAAGGCACCGTTTCTTTGGACTCGCGTGCAGCGCCTGCTTCTTCGTGTCGCAAATTGTTTCTTCTTCTCGGGCAACGCTTACCCCTTCTTTATAGGCGTCTCGCGGTTCTAAGTGGTCCAGTATTTTGGAAAAATGGTGGGATTGGTGGAAAATAAATGGTGACGGTTTGTAGATGACAACGGGTATGTGCTGAAAAGTAGATCGATCGTGGATACATCGCATTGGATAATCGGACTTTACTTCAAAAACGATTATCGGAGCGCCTTTGGACTATTGCTGTAGTACAGCTGGTGATCTTCTCGGATGATTAATGTATTGTAGGATTCTTATTTTACCGATTTTTTTTTCTTTTCGTCGTTTCTCGACTTCCGCGAAGCAGAGTATAAATCTGCGGCGTTTATGAAGGGATCGATGATTGACGTTTCGCTCCAGCAGCAGACGCATTAAATGCAATCAAACATCGTGTGTACGTGAACCGTGTATTTTACGACAAAAAAAAAATAGACTCGAAAATTTTTCAATTTCGAACCGGTAATTTCGGGAGAAATCAAGCGTAAACCGATTTTATAAATTTGCCTTGTCTCCTGTAACATTGTATACGAAGCTAGCATCGGCAAATAAAGCAAAATTTTCCGTTCTAGTTATGGGGGAGACGCGAGAACCGATAGAAGAGGAACGGAAGTACGGGAGAGCGGAGTACATGCCTTGACGATCGGTAAAGACGCGCGCGAGCGAGCGCCGAGGGAAAATAAGCGAGTATACAGCTGAAGGACGTACGTATACGAGAGAGGCGAAGGGCCCGAGAGCTCGGAGGTGCATTCACGCGCGGAGTTTGCAGCGGGGACCAACGGAGAGAGAGAGAGCAAATTGACGTAGATGGGTAGTAGTAGGAGGAAGAGCCGAGGGGGGGAAGGGAAGGGTCGAGGAGAGGAGAATCGGCCGAGAGCGTCACTGACCTGTCTCACGCGAGCTACTGCTCTCTTGCCACTTCTATATACAGTATGCGCCGGCTTAAAAGCCGGCTGTACTGCTCTCTGCGAGTTAGCGCTACTCTCTCGGTCGCTCGGTCATCGGACCGCTCCTGCCCGACAGAGACGGAGAGATGTATATATTCGCAAAGAGAGGGATCGCGTATACTCTTCTTCTTTTTTCTCTCTCTCTCTGTTCGGGTGCGAGGGAAGGATATGTAGACAAGGGGCTTTCTCAATGATAAAGCGGGTAACGACAATAAGCCTACTTGGCTCTGCGCAGTGTGCGTATATACGTACGTATATAGCGTATCTGTACAACAAGCGGGTGGCAGCAGAGCTCTCTCTCTCTCTCGACGCTGCGGACTTGCGTCATAACGGATGCGCTCTTGCGGTGAGCCCGCAGAGCCCCCCCCCCCTGCCTCTCTCGCTCTTTCTCTCCTTTATTTTTTTCCATAGCCAGCTAAAACTCCCATAATGAACGACCATCGGCTAGAATCGTCGTCGTTCAAGTGGTCGCGCTCAAGAGAGAGAGAGAGAGAGAGAGTAGCTGCGCTGAAAAGGCAATTTTTCCAGCCGGCGTACACACTACTCTACGATTGAGGCTAAATGACGACTACTGCTGCTACTGCCGCTGTTACTTCAACTGCTACACCTCGGCTTGATACCGACGCGTTTGTATAGAGCGTACGTGCGTCTGGATATGTAGAGACTCGGATAGTCTCTCTCTCTCTAGCTTGCCGATTGCGAAATGCAGCTTTGCGCTGTTTGCACTGGGAAATTACGATGTATTATTTGCCAAGCGATTACGAGCTGTTTCCCCCCTTGCCTTGTGCGCGCTATACTGCCAGTGTGTATACACACATACGGAGAGGGATTGGGAGGGACGAGGATTAGCGCGATATACTCTCGGCTAAGTGATTTCCGAAATTATTGCAGCAGCAGCCGGACTGACTTTCGTTCGAGTCGTCTGTGAGGAGAAAGAAGAATAGGATGCAGCGTGCATGTGCATTATATACGATACACGCGTTACGTCGCTCTGATAGTCGTCTCATTCTCTCAGTCTCTGTCTCTCGGCGCGGTGAAAGCAGCGGACGCAAATTGATCGAACGGCTTCTCTCGTTATAAAGTCAAGTGTCACATCCGACGTCGTTTAATCAAACCAACCCACACCCGTCGTCCCTCCCCCCACTTTTTCTCTCTCTTCTGCAGCTCGTTCTTGGCTTTAAACTGACCCTCCGTCACATATGCCACTGCTCGATTGTCCGCTTGGACTACGGCCTCGACGTCCTTCGACGCCTCCAGGGATACACGCATGTGTGTAACGAGATCGCAGTGCGGCTCATCAATGCGCGTCCGCGTACTCTGCTGGTGGCGTATATCGGAAAAGGGACGTGAATGGACGGGTGAGGGCTATTATGTGTGTACCACTGTTTTTATTCGCTTGATTATGTGCTTTACGGCTACTCTCCTCTGTTTGTTTTTGCGTCTGTTTACGGCTAACGAAAAATGTTTAAATATGAAAAGAAAAAAGAAAAATCGATAACGTGTGTATAAGCGTATTTCGTTGAGAGCAATATCTCAAGTTTCGCATAATTAAAAGAAGGGAAAGCGTGAGAGGCTCGTTTGCGAGAGAGGGAGAGAGCAAGGGCAAAGGGAGTGCTAATGAGCGCGGTTGTAAATTAACTCGAGACGATATCAAGAGTGATTGAACTTCGAGGCAAACTGCGTTACCCGGACGTGTATCCCCCCTTCCTTGCTATATACTGCTGTTGTTGGCACCACACCGAATTGAAGGACGACAACGCGAGACCAAGAGCGAGAGAGAGAGAGAGAGAGAGACAAAGACAAGCGGCTAACCGATGCTATCGCGCTTATAATGCAGTTTATTAAGCTCCGCAATTTTTGTTCCTTTTTTTTTCGTTCATTTTTTAATAAACGCTTAATAAAGATGACGGGATTGTCGGCGGGTATAGCGGAGAGTAACTTGGATAAGCAGTCAACGAGTTTTCCGAGTTACCTCCCCTCCTTCTCGTTGTAAGCGAGCGAAAGTTTCTTTTAAACGCAATTAAAAGATCCAAATTGATCGCGTTTTTTATACGCCCGCTCCAATGGATCGTCCCGACTGTCATAATCGGAATTACGCGGATCCAAGCCGAGAGGATTTACGAGATCGACGACGCCAAACTTTTTTCCTTATGGCCCAACAGCTCTCTCCCTCCCTCTCTTTCTCTCTCGGGGAAGTTTATATATTCCTATTCCCCGGTATTTCGAGCCGATGACGAGCTTTTACGTAGCGAAGAAGAATCCGGCGAGAAAATCTCTTGGTTTTCGTCGGCTTGTTTTCTTTGTTCGCGAGCCAGCAGTCGGCTACAAGGCGGTATTAGCTCGCTACAAAACTGCTACTTTGCCCCCCGACAGCCTCGGCGTTACTCTGTGTATGCAGGAAGAAAAGCTTGTTGTGAATGAACTGACTGCTCGGATATGTAAATATCGTTGGGATCCAGGGGGATCGAGACAAGAGATATGTAGTTGGAATTTTTAGTTATCGCGCGTAGAGGATTTGGAAAATCGTTTGCATATTTATGTGGACTTTTGTTTTTGGCGACAGCTGACATTCTTTGTGGATGACATAATAAAGCTTTTCAATAATCACCGAAATCAGCGGTGCTCATCTACCCTAACACAGTCACCAGTCCGTTATTGAATAATCGAACGAATGTCACGTGTGCATATGTGTGGGTTTGCGTACGCAGAGGGCAAAGGGAGGGGGGTGGTGTTGAGGGGATAGGAACTGCAGTTTAATTACCACGGCCGCATAAATTGAGCGCTTGACGTCTAAATTTATCCGTCTACGAGTGAGAGAGAGATTCCCGCCACTACACTCCCCACTGCCACTACGACGAAAATAAAAATCTTTTTCTTTCTTTTTTTTTTCAAAAGAAAAGCAGCAGCCTTTTTTTTTAATCCTCGTCTTATTCTCAAAAGACTTATTTTCGCGAATCAACCGCATACGCATAGCGGCCCTCGTTGTTTCGTTACGCTCCTCTTCTCCCCCACCCCCCGCCGCGCCAGCTCGAAGGCTCTTTCACTTTGCGGTTTGACGATTATTTACGAGCCGCTCAAGAGCTCATGTATTCTTAGTGTTATATTCGTATATACATATTTTTTAGCCCCTTCCTTGACTGCAAGTCCAAAAGAGATAGAGGTGTATAGGTAGGAGGGACGAGACGTGGGCTTGCGCGCTTAGCCTCTCTCGCACGAGCTTTGTGCGCGCTGACTCGGGCTGGCTACTATTTACACGCGTACTCACCTACTAATTCAACAATGAGGACTGATGACCGCGACTTGAATTTACGAGACAGCCCGAAACAATGAAATTATTTACGAGAGTAGGCGCGAGAGCGCGTGTACCTTGGCTGTATGTTTTGACAGCGCTTCTCTCTCTATATGTGCGCCTAGACTGACTACTCGTTGTTGGCCTCGACGGGGTTTTATATAATTTTTAAGTTGTTATACGCTAAAGTTTGCCTATACGCGTCAGCGCTATTTTTCCATTTTTCTCCAAATACCGAAGCTAGCGGTTTGAAATAAATAAACGCGAGCTTTATCAGTCTCGGAACAATGAAGCGAAGTCTGAGCTTGAGAGTAGCCCGCAAGCTGCCGACGATGAAACTCTCTCTCTCTCGTGCTCGAGCCACGAATTATCCCCGACAGCTCTGTATCGTCTCTCTCTCTCTCTCTCTCTCTCTCTCTCTCTCTCTCTCTTTCGAGCACCGGGTTTATTTCTGGGCGTCTCGCGCGCGCGCCGGCTCGACCAACCGAGAGATCGAGCTAACTCGCTGCTTGCGCCGACTTCTTTGTATATACTTTATACCGTTCGCCATTGGATCACTACTTACGGACCCTTTTTTTCACGCTCATATTTCTAGAGTTTGATCGTTGAGATGTAAAGTTAGTTGGCGCGACAATGCACCAATCGACGATTCGCGTCCATCGATCGCCAAACGAATGTGTTGAGGAAGCTTTAATTAAGCTGAGCTTTTATCGTTTCTAGAGTGTAACGTCGAATTTTTGTTTTGTTTTCATGGGTTATTTTTTACAGAATAAACAGTTTTGTTAAATCGCGATTTATTCAAGAGCCAAGGGGAATAAATTTTAATTACGAGACTCGGGAAATAATTTATGAGTGTCGTCGAAGGTATCCGTACGTATAATGAAAACCGTTTTACGACGCCGTAAAAATTAATTTCACTCGGGATAAAGATTTACGGGTATCTTAATAGTTTTTACTGAACCATTGAGCGAATGAGAAAAAAAACATTCATTGTTTTCTTATTTGGCCTCTTAAATATATTTTACATAACGATTGTGTAGAGTATACAATATATTACAGCTAATTTTTGAAAATATAACAAAAAGCTACAAACTCGAGCTTTACGTTCGGGTTTTTCACGTCGATAACTTTGGAAATAGATTTTTATTTATTGCTCTCGATAAGCTCCTATCGTTTGCCAGGGTTAAAACGTGATGCTAGCAAAATCGTTGCTTTATAAACGATAAAAAAAAAGTCACGTGATCGCTAACTTCTATCTCGTTGAATTAACAAATTATTATAACCGCGATAAAATGAAAAGAACAGCGTTATTTCGCTAAAGGCCGAATAAAATTATTTTTACGAATATCGAGCCTGTGTGGCACAGAGACGGCAGCAGCAGACGGACCACTGCAAGTAGCTCCTTTCTTCTCAGCTTTCCTTCTGCAGCTCTCGCGTGGCACGCATTCGCTCTTGCCCCGCCGTCACTGACATCGCGATGCTCGTTTTGCAGTTAACGCGCCCGCAAGACAAGAGAGAAAGAGAGTGCGTGTCTGTGCGCGAGGCAAGGCCGTAGCAGCACACGGCCAACGCTTATTTTGCCGCTTATCGGCCTCCTCGAACTTTCGGCATTGCCTCTTGAGCGTACTTGGCTTGTCCGAGATTATATTTTCGTTATAAATTCATCCTATACGGAGTTTTATTATGTTTATGTCAATTTTAAGTATTTTTTATTGCGATTAACAACAACAACTAATTTCTATTTCTTTTTATTACAGGTGGGTTTGATAATCCTTTTATCTCGTATGCTATTCGCTTGGGGTGAGTACTTTATTATTCTTCGCGCTCGTAAACTAACCTTCGTCCTCCCATCCCCGAAACATCAGCTTTTGATAGATCGTTTCGATATAAAATCGTCGCTCTCTCGAAAAAAAGAAAGAAAGAAAGAAATCCTAAAAATTTGCAGAATAGATTACGCTTACACAAGTCTTTAAGAGCGTTAGAAAGATGCGATAACACCGAGAGCGCGCAGGGGGTTCAACGAACTCATCAAGCGATGTAAGAAAAAAAAAGTCCGAACCGGTAAAAAATACCGGGTCGACGAGAGAGAGCAGAGTGTGGCATAAAGGTGGGGCCGGGGGGGGGGGAGGGACGAAAAGGAGAGGGAATATGGGTGGAGCGGCAAAAATAAAAGGCCAAGCCGGCCCCGGGACTAAGCTTCTCCCGAAATTTCATCAGGACTCGAGCGATTGGAATGAGTTTGTCTAGCGGCTCGTCCGTTATATACCGAGCGTTTGAAGCGAAGGCCAAAGAGCCGGGAGCAGGGAAGAGCATAGACAGGGGAAGGGGCGAAGAACCTTGATGGCGCATAATTGAACGGGCCAATTCAACGTCCTTGTCATTCCGATTCTTTTAGCGGGTGTATATATCTCGGTGTGTAGCGGCTCAGTAGATCAATGACGAGTGTGGCAAGACGCGTTATTCCGCTTGCGGCCGGTTATGGAATTAAAATCGTGAATTGTGATCGTTAGAGCAAGCTCACCGCAGACTGTCTCTTCTATTCCTCCCGTAGCATGATCGAGCTTGTCTCGAGTTTGGGAGAAACGCGACGGCGGCGGCCAAGTGCGCGCGCTCGAAAATTCCATCGTAATCCGATTTAATTGGATCGAGAGAGGGCAAAAAGGAAAGGAGCTGCGCTCTCTCGAAATAGAAACAGAGGAAACGCGCCTGAATGGGGATTACGCTCGGCGGCCGTGTGTGTACGACACGGCAAGCAATGCGCGAGAGAGAGAGAGAGAAATAATGCGAGACGCAGTGAGGGGCGCAGAGAGTTTGCTGCAGCGCGACCGTTTGCCGCGAGGAGAAAACGAAAGACAGAGAAAGGGAGAGATCGTTGAACTCGGGACACGAGGGAGTAGAAGGAGACCGGACTCGTAAATTGGGTGTCCGCGAGGCTGTGCGGCCGCACTGCGCACTTTCGGAACGTTATACTAAACTGACTCTCTTCGACAACTACTTGATATCCGACGAAGTTTACCATTGGTACGGACGTCCCCGTCCTCGTGGAAAACAAATATCATTAAATTACACAAAAATCTGATTAAGCTGGCTGAGTGCACTTCCAAATCGGCCAAGTCCAAGCGCGATTTTCACCTCGGGAGATTAGAAAGCTCGGCCCGCGAGCGATAACTCGCGCGTTAAATATCGGCTCCGATCCTAATCAGTCTGGGCTTATTATAATCCCCGGCAACTATGTAATCGCACTGCGCTTTATCATCAAGAGCAGGGAGAGTCTCTCCCTCCAACTTTGCATTAACTGCGTTGCGTCATTCTGGATAAGCCAGTCTGGTGTGTTCGCGTTACGTTTCCGTATCTCGGCCTAAGCGGGTTATTACAATGCCTTATAGCTAAACGAAGGATTTAGTCGTGAGCGGAGAAAGCGTATTAGTCGAAGCTGAGGATGATTGTGATTTTTGAGTAGCCGGAGCAACAAAACAAGAATCAATCAGCTGTGCCGGCCTTGTGCGTTCCATTTCCGCGTCGCGTCTTTTACGCTCGAGTGCGTGTGTCCCGGGGAGGATGAGGGGGCTCTGTATCAATTGAAGGGTGCGAAATTGCCAAACCTTGTAACCTCATTACCAGGCCCAATTTCATCTCTCTTTCTCTTCCTCATAACAACATAACGCGGAACCAGCAATAACACACACGCACACGAGAATCAGCTCCCTTTCATCAACGGCTACCGGACTGAAAGCCAGCGAGAAAGAATGAAAGACAACGAAAAAAAATGAATGAAAGAAAGAAAAAGAAGAAACAGCGAGCGAAAGGGGGAGCGATGGGCAAACGAGGCATATATTGCCATTGCGAGAGTGGCTGTACAGTTGAGCAATAGAGAGCGCCTCTGCCCTTTCTTTCGCGCGTATATCTGTCGCGTTATATATCGCGCCGAAAGAAGCGAGAGGGACAAGCCGGACGTACACTTGCGCGCGCGCGCGCGAGAGAGAGAGAGAGAGAGAGAGAGAGACTCTAGCGTGGATTGAGCATCATTGCAGTTGGCGTCATTGCTCTCTCGCGAGCGCTGGACAGTAATGCACGCGCGTCAATACAATATCGCTCCTTCCTCTTTCGCGATGACTCTCCGTCGTCCCTCTTCCGTGTCTGACTCTTTGCGAGGAAGCTCATCATTCGTGCGCGCGCACAATGCAAACAGCATACGGTCAGCAGTATAGCAGGCACGTTTGGGCCTTCGATTTTCGGCAGTCGGTCAGCTCGCGCACGTGCGCAGCCTTAGGGTATAGAGAGGGGAGGGAGGGAGGAAAGGAGAAGAAGAAGAAGAAGCTCGTTCGCATTTTGCGCGGTCAACGGCTCGAAGCCTCCGGCCATTTAATATGCTAATGGGCGCGGCGCGAGAAGCGCTTACGGTGCGCGTGCGGTCACGATGTGTCCCCCTCTTCTACTCCCCCCCCCCTCCTTACCTCTCTTTCGCGCGCGACGTCCGTACGGCGTATACCAGCGTCTAGGCAGTGTCGCTTTCTCTCTTTAGCAAGCTGCTGTTTTGTCGAGGGTAGGAGAGAGCTGCGATGCAAAGAGGGGAATTTAGCGAGGCTCGTTGAGGGCAATTGACGACTGCGCGAGAGAGAGAGAGAGAGATGTATAGGCAACGTCTCTGATTGGGCTTGAATTTGGTTTATGGCTAGGAGGAAGATGTCAGAAGAGTTTGATTCGGACTGCTGCTGCTGTTGATGATGATGGCCTCTGATGATTATTGGTGTGGAGGCGTCGTTTGTTGACTCTTGGCGAGATGGTTTCAAGTTTGTTCGTAATTTTTATCAGGAAACTCATGAATTTTGACGGTTAGCTACTGCTGAGTGGTTGCTCGTAATTTCTCCGACCTATTGCTGGACTGTAATATAGAGCAAGAAAGAAAGAGCTAGAGAGTTTCGATAAAAGCTCCAGCGCGGGTTTTATCATTTTCTCCTCTCCATTCATCCCCCACTCTCTCTAATACTCCGTTGACTTATCGCGTCTCGGGCTAATAATAGCAGCTTAGCAATAACGTTTTGTTTTTCTCTTGATAAAAGGAAAGCAACAACTGTATAGGAATGTACCAAAAAAAAAGAAATGAAGCTGTAAAGCTTACATAGCCTAAGACTACATATCGGTAGTTTCAGCCGAGCGAAAGGTGAATGACACCCATCAGCTCTTATCCGATGCATATTCGATGCTTGGGATACACCGGTGGCGAGTAGCGTTTGTTGTCGCTGAAACTACAATAAGCTTGGGGAGGAAGATAGGCGCGACTATAATAGCCTATTGGTATTTGAGTGATGCAGTGTAGTCAGACGACTGAAGTTATGTAAAACACAAGGTGTCAGGTGGACTCTCTCGGCTTACTCGAAAAAGAAACATCGCTGGCTCGGGTGATAAGAGAGCTGCTCGCGATAATGTAACCTGGCCACTGTGTGTGTATACGGTAGCGCGCATCTGAGATCCCCCCCCCCCCCCGAGTTTCTAATGACACGCTGTAGTGCAGCTTGGCAGAAGTGTCGTTTCTACTTTTCTTTCTTTTTCTTTTTAATTTTATTTGCTCTTGGGAATTATGTGTGCCAAAGACTGAAGAGCATTACGAGTGAAAAAAGAAACTGATAACAAGAGAGACTTCACCTCGGTAAAGCAGGTGTTTAAGCCGTATAGCAGTACACATAAATCGTTCGTTCGCCAAACGTGACAATTTTAAAATCTCCAATAGAAGAAACCATACCTTTTCTTTCGTCAACATTATAAATCGCAGATATAAATTCATCATTTTAAATTTCAATCCAAAATCGTTAGCGAGCTATTCCAGCAGACTATAGTAAAATCCCCCCTCCCTCCCAATCTTACTTTCTCTCTTAGCCAGTCTCTCCTTTACTTCTTCGTAGTTATCGCACCCAGCAACCTCAGCTGCAGAAGATTTCCTTATCAAGGCAATAACACTGGGAGAGAGACCGGATTCGAATTTTAACCACTAACCCGCTCTCGGTAAGCGCTTCGACGACTTCTCTCTTTTCTCGTCCTTTTCTAAAGCTGCGCGTCTCGCTGCCGGCCCTCGTGGATGTTGGCTGGTTTTACGGAAAGTAAAAGTCCTCGAGAGAGAGCTTTTTTTTCTTCTTCTTCTTTCGCATTTATCGCATTTTGCCGAAGCCAGCTGTTTCGCCTTCTTTTATTCTCGTTGTTCCCTTATTAAGACCTGCACTTTGTTTTATTTCACTGCGATGAAAATGTTTAAACTTCCTTTACCGTTAACAACTTCAATATCCACAGAAACTCTACATAAAACAAAGTGAGAGGGGAGAAGTGAGGAGAAAAGCGTCAGGAAATGAAAACTTCAGGGCGCGGGTATAGCTGAGACCGATCGCTTATATACATATAACATGCGGTGGCGGCTTGCGCGTATTTCGGCGTCGGCGCTGTCTGCGGCGGCAACGGCGCCAGCGTGCGCGCAACTCGCCGAACCTGTTTCCGATCGCTCGCTCTGCATGCGCGCCGGGCACACAGCTCGTTTTTCGCGCGCTCTCTCGCGAGAACGAGAAATTCGTTCAGCCTCTCTATACCCCCTTGCACTCCTCCCGATATATCTCGCGTGCCTTTTTCGCCTGCTCTCCTTCTCTTTCTAGAGGATGTGGTAAACAGTGCGCAATGGAGAGGCTGCCTATGTGTTTGTGGGTATTGGCGTACGAGGTATACGGGTCCACGTGATTCGTGTTCCTCCTGCAAGCTCAGTTCTGTAGAGATGTACCGCTACACCGTCATTGGTTGGCCTGAATTTTAGAAACTGGAATACGTCCAAGAGCTTGATCAGAAAACCAAAGAAAGGACCACTGCTCTTCTCTCCATCAGGATATATAACGCTTAAAGAATCTCTACCAGAGGAGGGGAAGAAGCAGAAGACTGCTCGTCTTCAGACCGGCAGTCTGGGCAGGAGGCCGTATATATACAACAACGCACTCGCCGATCCCCAGGCGAAGGAGGCGAACAGCAGCAGTGCCGCAGCCGGATCTGCGAGGAAAGAGCGCACATACTCGATACACACACGCTTCGCATTCCACGCGCCGGCGCTGCTGCTGCTGCTGCGCCAAGGACTCGCTGCGAGGGTCCAAGGTCGGCGCGCCGCCACCGTCACAGTTTCGTCAGGAGAGCGGCTGCGGAATGCACGTGTGGGCCCTCCCATCGCTCTGCCCCCCCTCCCTCTCGCCTTCCGCCCACCTCCTCCCGGCTTTTTAGCGATGACGGAGCGTCTCCGGACTGTCTGCATTTTGCGAATGACCTGTTTCTTAGTCTTCTTCTTCTCCTGCTTCTTCCTTTTTTCTTTTTTGAGGGGAGAGAAGGGAGGGAGTTTTGGTTGTTTTACCTTTTTAGAGATGATGCGCGAACGCAATATATATCGGGATGCTGGGATTTCTCGAATTATAGCTGGCGTTAGGACGTGGGAAGGTTAGCCCGTATGCGGATGTATTATGCTATATTAATGGAGAGTTTTGCCTTTGCGCTTTTCGATGATTGCTCTCTTTCGACTTATTGGGACATTTTTGTTTGGGGGTTCGGTGTGCGGGAGAAGTTGGAAATTTAAGCTGGATTCGGGGAGATTTGAACTTTGTTCGCGAGAGTGCGCGGAACAACTTTCTGGGGGTTGGACTTTTGTTTAGCTCGAAAACTTACTCGAGATTGACAATTTGAGGAAAAAACAACTCGGGGAGTTGCGAGAAGTTGTATTTATTAAAAATTTTGTAAATAATGAATTGGGATGGGGGGCGTATAAAAGAAAAAGTTTAGAGCAAACTTGTCTTTCGCCTCGGAAGTAATCAAAGAAAAGTCTCCAGAGCTTGTTCGCTCAAAATTAAAAAATTAGATATCGTGAAAAACTATTGTTGCCCAGAGTATCCTTGTATCCCGTATCCATAAATATCACACGATTAAAAAAGAAAAAGAAACAATCGAGTATGGCAGAGTAAGAATCAGCCAATAGCTCGGGTAGTGTAAAATTTATGAATGAGAGGCAGAGGTGGTATATGTATACACACATCGGCGGCAATTGCGCTTTTCTCATTCAGCCTTCATCCTCTTTGGAAATTAAAATTTCGAAAGCGCCGCGCCGGCGCATTTAAATATCATTTCGCGCGCGCGCGCAGTCAAGCCGTGTCTCATTGTGCATTGTCCGAGTCATCAAGGGCAGCGCAATTTGGCAATAAATTACGGCCTTTCTTTAGCGCGAGTCGAACAATCGGCCTGCGGGGCCCCCGGAAGCCCCGTGGCCGTCTGTATACCATAGAATAAACAAGGCATCCGACCACAAAAAATCACGTCGAAAGGTTAGTCTGACGTTATTGCCTGCCCACGACGATCTGAAGTATAACGCCGAGAACGGATGTGCAATGATATCACCGGTCTTTCAAGCGCAGCAGGATTAAATGTTACTGATTTTTTATTCTTCGTTTCTGTTCTATTACTTTCTTGCTCTGCGCGTCTGGATTTTGGAAATTGGTTCGATTAAACTTTTATCGCTCGCGTGCCCGAAAACTCAAATTGGTTTTAAATTAGCGCATATAAAGTTTTTTACGATAGCGCAAATTTACGTTTTTAGGTGCAATGTTCGAAAAATTTACGGCTAATCTGTTTCAAACATCCAAATGCTCTTATTATTTTTGAAATTCAAATAAATTGTAATAAATCGGAGTATTAAAATCTCAAACCTGTCGTGTTTATAATTAGCAATCGGCAATAAAATATCAACCTACGTTCGTTCAAGGATGATCATTTCGTTTCCAAATTATTCAACCTGTATATATTTAAAACTCCATTTGCCTACAATTTTCATAAAAAAACGTATACATTCCGAAAAAAGCTGGAGTTTCTCTCGTCAAGCTAAAAAAAAAACTTTTGTCAAACGACTCGGCTCTGGTACAGAAAGAGCGCGTCAATTACCGTGGCTTCTCAAACGTCGTTGGCTCTAGTCAAAAGCCAAGAAGAAGAGCATTATATACATCTGGAGAGGGGGAGGGAGGCTGCCGAGACGTCGGTCTGGCCCAGACAGCGTCGCCGGCGCTCCTCTTTTCATCAATATTCTCGCGACTTATTCTCTCCCTCGTCATCCTTCCGTCAGCGTCTTCTTCGTCTCGGGACCAAAAGGATATTCGGCTATCTCGTTCGGCTATAATTACGAATTTTACGAGGGCTCCCCCTTCTTCGACGTTGGATTCACCTTTTTCTCTACCACCCGCCAGCAGCTTTCTTCCCCCCCACCCCCTAATGACCTAAGCATAATAGGGCACCGTAATTAGCGTTCGCCGGGGTCTTGGTGTATAAATGGATATCGGCGCTGAGAGAGCGCCGCAGCGACAGCGGGTGGGGTGGAGAGCTATGGCTTATAATTGCGTAGGGCTAATGCGCGCCCGCGCGAACTCCTTTTTCCCTGTATACTCGGGAGAGGGACATCCCACACCCCTCCATTGTTCCCCCCCCCCTCGACGATTTATGACTGCTTCATTTTTCCGCGCCTCCTGGCCTCGACTTGTCTTCGGTAGTCTTCGCTCTAAATAGCCAGAAAGTTTAAAAGTGCCGGGCTTTCTTTTCTTACCGTTATCTCCTTTTTTTAACGTTTTAAAATTATAGGAGAGAATTTTAGTAATTTTGGCGAGAACAATTTATGAACTGAACGATTAGAATTTTTCTTCAAAATTCATTATTCGAGCCGAAAATCAACTGTTCACATCTATTACGAGTATCTAGATCACAACTCGCGAGAAAAGCCGTCAAGTCACACATCAGCTGCTAAACGTTTCGGTTTTTTTCTCTCTCCCCCCTACCCTTCTTTTTTCCAAGGAAACCCGCTCTACCCAGAAAAGTTGCAGCACACTTACCGTTACCGATGCATACCACAAATTCGATACGGTCTCCCGATTTCCCTATTCGCCTGCAATCGTGAAAAAAAAAACAAGGTGTCGATGCCTGCGTCTCGAGCACACCTCGTTTTTTTTTCTCCAACCAGTATAATATTTTTCCAGAACGAAAACCTTGCCATTCTTTGGTTGCTAAATATTCGCCGTATACAATGCCTATACATCCCTATATAGCGCAAGAAGCTTTTTCAAGAAACCCTGCGCGATATTTATTGCTATTATTTATCGTGACTATTGGCTAGCCGCTCTGTTAGGTCAGCGAGGCTCGCTCGCTTATTATGATGATTTATTTATTTTTTTCTCGTCCAGAGAATTCCGTTTCTGCTTAACTGCCGAAAGACCGCTCTCGGCTCGATTAAAGAGAGGGACGAGAAGCAGAGAGAGATAAAGAGCCGAAAAGAAGAGAGAGAGAGAGAGAGATATTGGAGAATGCGAGAGGAGCATAGGAGCCCAGGCGGTTTCTCGAAAGCGCAGCCTCACGACAGGTCCCGACCTACATAATCTCAGGCTCGCGAAAACGAGCAGCAAGTCCGAAAAAGAGAGAGAGAGAAAGAAGGAAGGTGGAAGGAGAGGAGGCCGGTGCAAACTCGAAAGCGCTCACCTGCCGAGCTGCTATATACGCGAAGGCCGTTTTCGCGCAGGGATTCCATCTCTCGTCGTGGAGATGACGTGGCCGTCTACCGGGCTCGATTATGCGCGCGAAGGAAGAGCAGGCGGATAAGAAGCGAAATGCTTCTCTTGAATTTGAAAAATGAAACGGCCGAATTATGAAGTGTATATACATCGGGTAATCGGAGAATTTAAATGATCCTTCAAAGCGCTCGTCTGTGGGTCGCGGCCTCGAGAGCCGGAGTGCATAAACTATTGCCACCGTCGAATTTACGCAGCGCGCGCTCGTCGCGAACTTGAAAAGCCACGCTGCGATATGATATTCGAATAAAGAGAATCCGCGAATGCATAAAATATGTATATTTAGTGTTTTTATTTTTCAAAGGAAGCGGGAGAACATTATATTTTGTAACGTGCATTGTCGCGAGAAAATCGAAGCGAATATTACTCCGTAGTCGAGGAGGCGCATAATATGCCAATGCGATCGGTTTATCGTTATGTTAATTGCAGTTTCGTGTAATAACAATACTTTTCGAGAGCCGCGGAGAGTCTTTTTTAAAAAAGCGTGCTTGGGCGACTGTCCTTCGTCCCCGGCGTGTAAGCAGAGACACAAGGCTATTGTTTGTACGATTAACAGTCATTAAACGAGAAAAAATATTTGACACACGGGCCGAGCGTGTGTGCGTGGGGGACTTATTTATTTAATGAGAAAAGTAGTTTGCATGTTGTTAAACAATCTTTCCGCGGGTATTTAAAAAAAGATTTGTAGATAATGTACACGTTTAGAAATGTATAAAGAAAAATTACTATACTGTATAGTTCGCGCGGTATATACTCCATGTATAGGGAAATTTTACTACATGTATAATACTTTTTACCGTA
>JAPYYQ010002696.1:0-46377 GCA_030522585.1 Anagyrus pseudococci
CCCCCCCCCCTCCCTGCAACTCTTTCAAAACGCACAACTTTCTCGTCGAACGGAGCTTTTTAAATTCTAGTCGTTTCTATAACCTCCCGCTCCCTTTTCTTTTCTACTTTTTACGCGACAACCCTGTTGAAAATTTTGTGAACGTTGCCAATCCGTCGTAAGCACACTGTGTCAACGTGGCATTTGACAAACTCGATAGAAATCCCATCACACTTTTTTTTCTTAATTCTTTAGCTTATCGAGTTCTGTACATATGTAACGCGCCTGTCTTCTCGTTTTTGTTTAATTTTTTTTTTTTTTTTATTTACACATGTCTTAAGAAACTCTTTATTGTCATTTTGTAAAATACAACTCGAATTTTAGATTTGATATTAAAAAATAACCTACTTTATAAATCGATTTTACCTCCTAAACTTCTTTTCCCTCCTGAGCATTCCCTTAAGCTTATCCAGCGACTTATAAACCTACAGCTAAAAACTACCTGTAGCTTGCAGCTACACCAAGATTTCCATTTTCCAAGCTCAACGAGCGTGAATACGCGCAATGTCGTTGTCCAAGCGAAGTGTGTGCCGCGACTCGCCTGACATAAATCCTTTTTAATGATATCGCGCGTATGTGTGTGCCACGCTGCTATCTCTCTCTCTCTCTCTCTCTCCCTCGCAGCCAATCTTCTTTCCCCTTCCAGCCAGCAGCGGTGGACCGCTTATAAACTCCAGGCGTGTATACGTGAGAACGTCGCTGACACAGCCCCCCACCACCCCCACTCGAGGTACTCATCGCTCTCTTTTTTTCTTTTCTTTCTTTCTCGTCGCTCATCCACCTGGCTTGCCGGCGTTGCACTCGTGGAACGGTAGTAGTGCCTCTCGACACCTTCTCTCCTTCGCAGCCACCCTTGCCATTTATTTATTGTTTTTTTTCAATCCTACTTCGACAAATTATCATTTTCCACCTTCTTCTTTTTTCCTCTTTTAAACAGCCTGCATAATAAGAATCCAATTAACAAGTGATAAATGCGCGTATTAGACATTCTCGCGGATGAAGAAAAGGAAAGATGAAAAGTAATTGCGAGGGTGGAAGGCTAAAGGGACTTGTACGCGTTGTTCAAGGCATCGAAGCAGCCGAGTAAGCGAGGTGTCCCGCGCTAAAGGTCCGTGTGAAACGCCGCTTGACTAGTCGAGTGTGTACCGCGCTCGGCTGAAAATTTAATTAGAGCCGAGAGTCGCGTTTATGTTTATCGTATACTTTTGAGTACCGCGAGAGATTCATCTCGAGATCTATATAGATTCAAGCGTGTCGCTTCGGCCCTGACTTTTTCAATTCGTAAGTCGCTCTAATTGCCGTAAAGTCTTAATTGGACCGTATGCTAAGCGAGCCCGGCACATTTTTCTTTCCTTTATAGTCGTTATGTTCCAAGAATGAGTCGCCAAGCTTGATTGCGTTATGTGCCCACAAATGTACGTTATGCGTACGCAAAAATTGTCAAAGCGAGCAAGTCGTTGAACTTGCGCGTAGTGTCATTTGTAAATTAGGGAAAAAGGAGGAAAGTAGAAGGATGTAGAGCTGAAAAAGAGGGGAGGGGGCAAAGGTATAAGTAGGCAGCCGGGGTAAGTAGATGTACACATTTAAGCACGGTCGCGTGTCATGAAAGCCGAGAAGGGGGCAAGGGGCTGTAGTGATATAACGAGCCAAGGTATAGCGGCGACGCTAGAAATTTGCCGGATTTCGTAAGGCTCTCTTTGCGCCGTAAGCTCCGCGCGTTCTGGGCATTGCGGGATAAGTGTACCAGGGAGCTTCGTTTATATACCGGTTTGCAAGCGAGAGAGCCGCTTGCTTTTCTCGCTTTCCTCTGTTTTGTGTCCTCGTGTAGTCGTCGACGCGCCGCGTAGCTGATGGATAGCGCGTTCGCACGTTATTACGACGCTGCTCCACCAGCAGTTTTACCAGGCTAGATTGGTCCGCGGCACCTTCTTTGCCACTCTCTCTCTCTCTCTCTCTCTCTCTCTCTCTCTCTCTCGCGAGCGCACAGGCTCTCTCAGCTTAATGGCGCGTTTACCCGATAATGGGGCCCGCCAGCGACGCGCGCCCGCCGACCGAGCGTCGCAAAAAATTCACACCACCACCCTCCCCGAGATCGTCCTCGCTCACTCTCTGACTTTACGGTTACGGCCTCCTTTTTTTCTCTCTCTCTCTCTCTCTCTCTCTCTCGCTTCTGCGGCCTCATCGAGCATCCTCCCCCGTCCCCCCACTTATAGCCAGCTCCCCACCCTCATCACGAGCTTACAGCCGTCATAAAATTCAATGCGCTCGATGATCCGAAGTAAAGAGAGAGAGAGAGAGAGAAACGGCTCTTGCATCCGGCTGCAAATTTCGTTGCCAAACTGTATACCTTCCTCCACTCTGTGTACTGGCGGTTAAATTAGATCGGCTAATCTTCTTATAGCTCGTTACAATGTGTTCTTGGCATTGTCGATTTTCGAAAATATCTTTAGATCGAAGGATATAGGTTCCGGTAATTTGCGAAAGATTAATATACGGACTCGGGCTTGTAAGCTCGTGCTCCGAAGGCTGCTTAGGTGATTGATTGCAGGAGCGTACACAATGTGAAGAGGCATATCCTCGCCGGTTTCTTAACACCTGTTCCTTCGCCTCGGTTAATCTTCCCCGAGATGTAACGAATGAGTTGAGGAACTTACCACAGCATTATCGATCTCGCTCTAAACTTAAAAGTACTTCCAACAATATAAAGCAGCAGTCGCACAAAATTCAGTAAAATTGTTTAAAACTGCTCCAAATAATTAATTAGGTAATCTCACTCGTTGGGCGAAGGTGCGGCGTTTTAGCGCGATCTGCACGAGCGCTTTGTTTGCAGAGGATGCCCGGGCTCGTTGTCGCCCGTATCCTATACCCGGTTAATTGCGATTCCGGCGATAGCCACTGGCCACTCTCATTCTCTCGGTCTCTCTCCTCCTCCAGCCTATTTATCCCTCTGCGCCACCTGACGACGCGAAAGACCGAGCAGAGAGCGGTCTTGTACACTCGCCGGGCCTTTCCACTCAAAATGTAAATTAACGCCTCTCTCTCTCTCTCTCTCGTTTTTCACCCGATCTTCACCCCGGATAAACTACCGACATTTTATTTCGAGCCTTATTACGTAACAGCCTGCTACTTATTCTGCTGCTACTGCTACTTCTTCTCATCCTTCTTTTTCTTTCCTTTTGTAAACGTCAATTTGCAACTTTTAACTTGTTTATTCAAGTTCATAAACAATTATTATCAACCCTACGATATTACTGTTATTTTTCTTATCAGTCACTGCTACAAAATATAAACACAACAATCCGAGGTGTCAATTGCTTATCGAAGCTTGCGTTAGATAAAGAACGGCTTAATAGAACGACCAAGCTGTTAGAGCAAACACAAGCGCTGCTGAGCCCGCCTATATGCCCCCTTCTCTTCGAGCATGCTACCGAGAGCCTCGAAGGCTTTCATTGGACGCTGACGTTGCCATTAGCCCGATAAGAGAGCAACCAGCAGCGCAATGCTCCACCCATTAGAAAAAAAAACACACACACACACACACAAGGCGACGACGATTATCAACTACTTGTGCTCTCGTAATCCTACTTTTCGCGCGTAATGTATATCTTATCGTTGCTTTGTTTTATACAGCTAAGATAAAATATATACCATCTGAATTTTGAATAAGCGTGTACTGAACAATACTTTTTTTTAAAAAAAGCATGTAAAAAGCGCAAAGTCAACCGAACCGTATCGGTTGACTTTGCAGTTACATTCCGTCCAATGTCACTGCTCGGTACGAAGGCTGCTTCATACGCGCGTAAAGTTTCGCAGACCACGCTAGTGTCAGTGCGGGGCAGCTGTACGGAGCAAACGAAGAAGCTACCAAGCTTAGCAGAGCACAACGGACTGAGAGCAAATTATTCTTAACAATGAGTAGTTCGAGGAAAGAGCTCCAGCCGCGTATACGTCTCTGCTGCGCGTTCTCGGTTTGCACCTCATTCACGCTCTCGCAGAATGAGAGGCCTCTCTCTCTCTCTCTCTCTCTCTCTCTCTCTCTCTCTCTCTCTCTCTCTCTCTCTCTCTCTCTCTGACGTGTACTTGACGGAGACGCGGAGAAGGCAGAGAGGGCTTCGAGGAACGCGGACGAGTTATCGCCGGAGAGCTCGGTATTTGCTGCCCACGCACCGGCCGCCGCTGCTGCTGCGCGATTTCTTCTTCGAAGCCCAGCACCGCTACTGCTGCTGCATCCTGGATTTCCGATATATCGGGTTACCGCCAGCGGACACGCGTTCGAACTTTAGCTCTTTCTCTCTGGCATACAGCTGAAATTCTCTCGGCACTTGTCTCTCTCATCTGCGGCAGTTTTTCAATGTCCCACGCTGGGGGACACACGTTGCTGGCCATCCTCGCGAGCCTCTCTCGAGATAGATAGATAGCGGATGAAAGCGCCCCCGATCCGATCTTACGCGTTTATTTAACTGGCCATCGGCGAGCTCTCTCTACCAATGTGCTCCTAATAATCTATGGCTCTTCTACTGCCGATATGCCTACCTGCCGTACCGAGACGTACAGGGTGCGTTCGCCGCAGCCGGGATTATAAGTGTTTGAGAGCGAAAGAGCTACTGCCGCTGCCGGGGCATAAAGATAGACTACGGGTCGACGAGGTAGGCATGAGGGGAGAGCCGCACGCGCGCGACAAGTTGCATAGCCGCCGCTGACTTTGGCCGTGACGGCGCGCGGCTCTCTCTGGGTAATAAGCGGCCATCGATATTCTCGCGCGTCTCGTATTTCAAGTGCCACACCGCCGCTAGTACACCGGCAGCCCCACCTGCGCCTGTATACGCACTTGCCCCCACGAATATACGTCCTGTACCTCGCGCGAGCAAGAGAGAGAGAACATCCCCCCCCCTTCTGGTATATATACTCCTCTCCTTCTTATCTCGTGCGCCGGGCTCCCGGCGGCAACAGGGCCCTATGCGTGTCGGGGATCAATTAGTCATCGATATCGCAGCGGCTCCGGCGCTAATTAAAGATGATTAAGACGACGCGCATAATTTTCTTCTTTCTCTCGCTCGCTCGCTCGTGTCTGTATACATACGGGCAGTTCGCGCGCGACTTGTTCAGCGGCTCTACTTTAACGCCTGTCTCTAAGTATATCGGGGCTTTTATAGGGAGAGAAAAAGAGAGGGAGCCAGCGAAAGAGATGCTTTAATCGGATTTGTGAGAAGCGAAAAATGATTTGCCGACCAATAACCGTGTTAATTTCGAAACCGCAGAGTTTCACTTTGCAGTCCAATTGTCACACTGTCGTAACTATATATAATGTAATAATTTGAGTACAACGACAACCGACGTATCGATAAGATTGTAATCAAGTCGAAATTAGAGTTTATTTTGGCAAAAGCGTCGTCAACATATTACATACGTGCGCTGGAAGCTTAATCGACTAATCGTTGACAGACGAGAGTTGGAGTTGTACAAATAGAGTGCAGCCTGGAGAACGCGATTGCCAGGGGAAGGGGGGGGGGATGACGCGATTAAAGCGTGAGCAATTGGACAAGCCGGGGCGATTTATTCGCGGGCTCACGCTGTAGATTATCGCTGCAAGCAATAGTCGTATAAACGCGGAGAGCAAGTGCGAAAAAGCCCCCCCCCCCCAAGATATCTCGGGGAGGTATACACACACACACATATATGTATATATATATATATATATATATATATATATATCGGCATTCAGAAATCTCGCGGGGGCATAAGCTTGTCAAGATGAGCGAAACGCGGCGGCTTGTCTGCGATTTTCACTGTGTATCTGGCAGGTACGGGGTATATAGGGATACTAGGCGCTTTCTCTCTAGCCTCGCGAGCTTGAAATTCCGAGAGGGGGGGATGGAAAGGAGCTAAGACACACGCGCGCTGCCTTAACGGCCAAGGATTCCGTGTCAAGCCGGGTAAAAATCTGTATGGGCTTATCTGTGTGTACCTGCGCGCTTTCACGTAGACCCGTTGACACGACGTTCTTATGCCCGAGCATTTTGGATTTTTATTTTTTTTTTTTAAGAATTGGGTACATACAAACTTACTTCCCCGAGAGCCGTTGACGATTCTAGTCCAGTCGTAGGTTTATTGAAAACTGCTAAGTAAAGAGATCGAGATGTAGGAGTAACAATACTATCAATAAACGCTTATTATTCACCTAAATCAGTCGACACCTACTAGTATTCTATAAAAAAAAGCTCGAAAAAAAAGCCTGCACATGCGCTTATATAGGTGCGCCGAGCCTCGAGATCGGCGACGCGCGCACATAGAGTCGTGGTGGGTCGCGATAGCCCGGCATATCCGCAGGACTTTGACCGTAGGGCGTGACAAGCGCGAGCGAAGAAAAAACGGCGAAAGAACAATAGCAAGAGATAAGAGGTGAGCAGCAATCGAGAGACCCGCCGCCCCGAAACCCGTTTCAAAGAGCCCGAGATGTATTTACATGGCGTTATACGCGGAACTGCGAGCTTCAAAGATATTACTTGGACTCGGCAATAACACAAACGGCCGAGGTGTATATAAGATTGTTTCGACGCGTTTATTTTCCCTCGGAGCTCTATCTCCGATTTATTTCTTATCTTGCTCGAATCACTCGCTTGTCTCCCTCCTGCCGACTTTCGGCCTGATAATTCTCCTGCTTTCCCCCGGCGTAAATCAATTCCTTGTCTCTCCGCAGCGGGGGTAGCTCTTGCACACCTCGTATAGGTGCTGTATACAACGAAGAATGTTTGCCGCAATTTAAACGCGAACATTTTAAAATCCGTCAAATTTCATTAGCCGGAAAAACGAAAGAATATCCTCGCGCCGGTTGACGCTATTTGACGAAACGATATATATACGGGATATTTAACGAGGTGGCGGTTACGCTATATTGGCGCGAACCGCGGGCTATAGCCCCGGCTTTCGCAGTATACCGGGCGTTTATCACATGCGCGAACCTATAATATCGGCGCGTGTATACGAAGAATGTTAATGAAAAATATTATGAAGCGCGTAATTTAGTAATCGAAAATAAATAAAAACTGAGAGAACCGCGCGTACACGAGAAGAGAGAGAGAGAGAAAAATTGTCCTGGTAGTATATAACGAGGACAAGTCGTTATCGGGGCGCTGTGTATATGCATTTCTGCAGGAGCTTGCGCAAGCGCCCGCGCGACATATAGGAGGGTATAATGACACACGCGCGCACGGCTCGACGAATGCGCCCGCGTAGCAGGCCACAGCGAGAAAAGAGGAATTAAAACGAGCGAGGGAGTGTGGAGGAAGGAAGGGAGGGTAGGGACTTAGAGAGAGAGAGAGAGAGAGAGAGAGAGAGAGAGAGAGAGAGAGAGAGAGAGAGAGAGAGAGGGGAAGCCTCGTGAGACGACTCGAGGGAGCGCTGAATAAAGTCATATCATAAATCCGCCGCGAGCGTGCATGTATTTGTAGATACAACGGCGAATTGCAAGAGAGAGAGGGAGAAGGGGGTAGAAACCAGTCGAAGAGAGCCGAACGATTACGTCTGCACGTGTTGCGAAGAGGGAGGGGGTACTACCATGAGCCAAGCTCTTTTCACCTCTCGGCTTTTGCTTGTTCCTGCCGATATCTTTTCGACCGATGACAAAGCGACGCCTCTCTGTGTCTCTCTTTTTCTATCGCGTGCATACCTACGCATAGCCACACTCCTGTCCCATTGATCCCGCGCATTAGACCAACGTCTATACGCAATTCGTTCCCGCATCTTCTCTTCAATCTTTCGTCGCTCCCTCTTCAGCCTCTCACGCTCGATTACTTTCGATTTCGCTGTGTATGCACCTACTCCCGGAGAGTCCAAGTATAAAAATCGGATAATTAAAGAGCTGAAGAATCTCCGGCGAAATAGCCAAGTGTGTGTACCGCGCGGGGCTCTCAAGGGGGAAAAAATTGATTTGGACATTGGCGTATGCTGCGCTCGCGAGAGAGAAGCAACTTTGTACGCGCTGCGTTCTTTGCGCGACGTTTACGTAACCGCGGTTTTATCGAGATTTTCGTCGTTGAATAGAAGTTCGATGTAACGATTCGGCCGACGGATAAAGAATTCCAGTATTTTATATACCCTCGTAGAGGATACGATAGCTATACGCATCTAAGGTCTCTAGGGTTGCAGTTAATACAAGGATAAAATTTTAGTTCAACCAGGGAACTCGATCGAACTTCTTTACTTCTCGGCCCCGCAATCATTACACGCGCATATTGTCAATCGAGAGGAACGTACAGCGTAGCAACAGACCAGAGAGAAATAGCGGGCGTAGAATGGTTTAAGGCACAAAGGCGGGGGCGATCTCCCTGAGCGTTTCCGCCGGGCTACGCCCACCCGCGCGCGGTTACCGAAAGACACCGAGACCAGCCGAGTGTGCGTCTCGCGCAGACCCTTTGCGCTCCGCTTTATTATTTCGGCTTCCTAGACAATGCTTCGAGGGCGGAAAATGGAGGAGCAAGCAAAAAGCCATGCTGGTTTGATGCGCCTGTACGAGCCGACAACTCGTCCGACTTTGACAGGTCGATCTCGTATGTAAACACAAATATCGCAATGATTACGTCTGACTATCAAAGATTATCAAGCAGAGCTGATAATCGCACAGGCTGTGATTGACTTGATGCTCCTCGAGCCGATAAATCAAATAAAGCTCGGTCGTAACGACTCGTCATAAACAACAGCTATAGACATCGCGGTAAGCGACACTTTCGACTCGGAATTTCACGCGAAAGCCCAGCTGCCGAGTAGATTAAACGCTGGTACACAGCAAGAGCTTGTATTTTCTATAGCGTTATAGGCCAGCTGTATAAAAAGCCCCGGGAGACGTTGAGCGAACTCCGGCAAGAAGTAAATATGAGCGACTCTCCGCAGCTGGTCCACCTCCTTTGCCGCTGCAATGCCGCCCGGCATACTCCTCTCTTCGTCATTTCACACCTCATTTTCCTCGAGACGCGGTACTCATGGTAATCTATCCGACTTTACTGTCTGACGCCATAACAGCGCCGGCAGCTTATCCGAATTATACGCTCTCTGTGTCTACAAAAAGACGACGAATCGACGCTTTTTGTCGCGCCGACTCGATCCGACTCCCAAGCGCCTTTTAAATCTCTTATACCGTAGATCTTGTGTTCCTTCGACTCTTGTATATTAAAACATTTAAAGTTGTTCGAAAAACTAACTTTGAATAAAAAAAAGGAGTAAGGAAAATTAATGAAAACGTCGCTGTAACTTGACGCAAGCGAAATTGTAAAAATTCTATGGCTGATATGATAATATGATAGTTTCACCTCTCTCTCTTTCTAGACAGCAGCACGTGCACAATTAAAAGACGCGTGGTTAGTTGAAGTATCAATTTATCCACGGCAAACAACGCCGGCATGGTGATTGTCCGAGATAACATCTACGGCGCCTCGAGCATTTAACGCTATAATGCCGATCGCCAAGTCCGATATGCAGAGCCGTAGGCTTATTGCTCTAAGCATTTTCGTAATCTTTTTCTTTTTTCCTTTTTTTTATTATTAAAAACAATTATCAACGTTGGACATTCAATGTTTTTTTTCCTTATTTTCTTTACTTGGACCTTTCGACACTCAAGATTATGTTCTCGAGAGAAAAGAAATAAAGTATAAAAAAAGTTGAAATAACAAAGCACAGTATACCACGCATATTATATTCTGTAGCTTGTCGTCGAGGAAACGATTAACGGTGTACTCAACAAAACCGACGAAAAACCATCCGAGCTCTCCGCGCTCTTGGAACAAAAATCAAGCAATATAGCGAGAGTAAATTCTCTCGTGCGCGTGCAACCAGGCGAACGATAGTCAGCCGCGATGGGGACCAAAGCGATTGCGCATACACTCTCCAGCAGAATGAGAGAGAGAGAGAGAGAGAGAGAGAGAGAGAGAGAGAGAGAGAGAGAGAGAGGGTCTCGCCGATAGAAAGCGCGTACACGCGCGGACGACAGGCACTCTCTCGGCGAGTGTGTAGCCTCTATAATCTAGCGGCAGCAAGTTGCTGCTGCCAAAGAGGTCCAAAGGTCGCGAGCGCGCGCAATCCTAGTCCGGCCGCGTATTGCAAGAGACTCTCCCCTTGCCCCTCGGTCCGAACGGAAGAGAGCGCAGTGCACAGACAAGTGCGTATAGCGAGGAGTGAGAGTGAGGGGATAGCCGGTGTATATAGGCAGGCCATCGGCCACCTGACTTCAAAGATTTATCGCGCCGCAAGATGTGGGCATGTGGGGCCATTGGCTGTCCGCTCCGGCCGCTGTACAGCTCGACACTCTCGCGACTCGCCGCGGATCTATCGTCCCCGGCTCTATACTCTATAGCTCTCCTTCTCTCTCTCTCTCTCTCTCTCTCTCTCTCTCTCTCCAGCTCTCGAGATTGCTGCGGTACTTGCGCGCGCGCGCCAGGTTTCGCGCACTTTCAATCTTTGCATCGCAATCGGCGTATACTATATTTTAACTACAAATCACTGTACGCTAAAGCTGTATACGTATAATGCTACTGTACGCCCGATTGAAATATTGGTTTTATTGTTATTTGATACGTAATACGAAAGTTCATGTGAATATTGAAAAATGTCAAAGAGGCAGCCGAGGAGGCTATATGGCTCTCTCGCGAATTGTTATTCGGAAAAGGAGTACGCCCGCGCATATAGAGGCGTTCCGTCGGGTGCGCGCTCGGCCAGAAAGAACAAGAAAACTCGCGGCTGCTAATAAAACAAACGTTTATCTCGCGGTGATTTACCGACGACACCCACCCCTTCAAACCGTCTCTCGACCGCCCCGTCATTCTGCATTGAAGAAACGCCAAGCCGTGCGCTTTGCATGCGTCAGTGTGTACTCGATGCAGCTCCGGCCTCCCCCCTCGACAGACTTTCTCGCTCCTGCGAACGATATTGTTTTCCATATGAAATAAAGGGGGGAGTACGTTGAAAACGGAGGAATAACGTTAATATAGGAAACAGCTACCAGCTCTTGTACGTTTTACGCTAAAATCATTTGTTTCGACGGACCGAGAGAAATCCCCTTTTCACGAGATAAACCGAGACGGCGAATGAAGTATAACAAACGCGCAAGCATCGAGTAGGAGGAAATTTACGAGGCGCTCTCGGCTGAAAAAATAAAGAACGATGAATTGCCGGCCCGGTCTTTCGCTAAATTTCCACACCCGTACTGCAAGCCCACTAGCATACGACGCCTACTTTCCTAATTGTAATGCACAATCTCGACATTTATTATTATTTTCATCTCTATTATTTTAAATTTTTATTTCAGTTCTGGTTTAACACAGGCCTAATTTATGTAGCATCGTGTATTGTCAAATTACATTTTTTCCCCCCAAGTGTAATTATTCAAATGTAATTAGTTGATTCGAATTAGTCTTAATTATATACTAATATTAGAGCGCGAGTAAATATATACATAAGAGCGCGGCAAGGGATTTCAACAAAAACCAGCCATAACGCCTAATGACATAAACATCTCCCTCTATCAAGCTCTTATTTTAAAACTGGTTGGGGACGATTAATAATTTGCATAAAATTAGCTTAGCCTCAACGGAAGCGTAGCAAGAGGGAAAGCCGAGGGAGGTACTAGTTCCAACGATGAAAATCTCCTACTTGTCGCGCATTTATCAGGCGATGACGCGAGCGGCAGATTAATATTTGTACGTCCACTCGTTATCTCCGTTCGTTTGCGTCTTTGCGTGAATTCTTAGCGGATCTTCCCTTTTTTTAACAAATTCGTATAAATCGAATCAAAATTTCTCACTTTATTTTTTTTTAATAATTTCCATTACAAACGTTTTATTTATTTATTTTCATCTGCTAGGGTCAATTAGAAATCCAAGCGAAAGAAAACGAGCCAGTTCCATCTGACTTTTTGCACTCATCACACGCGCGAGACGTCGTACGATTACGAGATTAAAGTGTATCATCCGAGCTCCCAAGATCAGCCAAGCGCAAGTTGGGGTTTAAAGGAAAATGGAAAAAGCCCAGAGTGTATCAAGGCTCTAGGCGGCATGACGGCGGTATAAGAAGAGGGGCAGAAAGCGAGAAGGAAGCCAAGGGATTTTTCGCTCCTCGCTGCTCTCTCGGCTCGATGCGACTGTCGCGATAACGAGAGGGATTCCCTTATAAATAACTATTACAGAGAAAAGAAAGAGAGAAAAGGGGTGGGGGAGCTGAGGAGGGCTAGTTTTCCTTCCCTTGTCCTCCTCCGCCTTCGCGAAAGAGAGAGAGAGAGAGAGAGAGAGAGAGAGAGAGAGAGAGAGAGAGAGATAACATCCGCTGGCACGCTCGTTCCCCTCCTTCTCCGTTCGTCTCTCCACCCCCCCCCCTCCCTTTTTATCCGGCTGGGTTGTGGCTCCTCTCTTTCTCTCTGTCTCACTGGTAAGCGCCAAAGCGCTTTTGCACTCGAGCCTGGCTTTGCATGGATGCGCATATTTCTATAATTATTAGCGGCGGCCTTTGATGTGTGCCGGCTGCTTCTGGTGGTGCCGCGCGCGACTGCTACTGCACACCTCTCTTCGATTACGACCCTACGCGCTCTGCGCTTCCTTACTTCTCACTCCCTCTCTCTCCCTTTTTCTTTCTCTCCACCGTTGCTTCTTCTTCTTCTCTCCTCTTTCTCTCCTGCCTACCCCATCTTTACTCGCCCATTGCTCTCTCTCTCTCTCTCTCTCTCTCTCTCTCTCTCTCTCTCTCTCTCTCTCTCTCTCTCTTTTTACCCAGTCTCATTCGTTTTCCCGCTGACATTGGCTTTCGTTATAATGCTCTTATTGAAAACCTCTTACTGTAAAGTAGACTTATAGATATTTTAGAAGTTCGTCTAATCATTTCTTTCTATGATTCATGAAAATACTTACAAAAATATGTATTATTCTGTCATTCATAATTAAAAACATCAATTCCCTTGTAGTCTGTATACAAAGTCAAATGTGAAGAAATGTAAAAAGTCATCAAAAAGCGAAAAAAAGGGCAAAAAAGAATGACGTGAGAGAGGCAAGAGGAGAAAGGCGAGGGTCAGAGGGGAAATGATTATAAAGTATGTGAAACGTAAATTTGAATTTTGTATAAAACATAGACGCTAGAGTTAGCATCGTAGTTTGTTTTAAAAAGTATGCTAAAATTAGAAGCTTTATCGCGAAAAAATCACGCATTTAATATGCAAGAGTCTGTAAAAACGTACAGTCGTTAAAATGAAAAAAAAATGCTAATAATTGTCAATAAAAGCAAACAACGATTTCAAATGTGAAGAAATGTAAAAAGTCACCAACGAGAGAGAGAGAGAGAGAGAGAGAGAGAGAGAGAGAGCAAAAAAAATGACGTGAGAGGAGCAAGAGAAGGTAGGCGAGGGTCGGAGGGGAAATGAAAGTAGGAGCAGGCGCGTGCGAATATGAGAGAAGTAGAAGGTGGAGTATAAGTGCGGAGGAGTAAGGGCCTGGTCATGGAAGTGACAAAGGAAGCCGCGGCATTTTTCGACTTGCTAGCAGGTAGCTTGTGCTCGTCGAGTAAAGAGAGAGAGAAAGAGGAATGACGAGGTCGCTTATCAACTGCCATCAGTTTTCGCGGCCTATACACGGGCCTTCGCCCTGGCGCGTAATGCCCCGACGGAAAGAAAAAGAATCGATGAGCATGCACGTAAATTTCGGAGCTTGCGGCCCCTCTCTATCTCTCTCGTCCAATTAAGCGAATATTCGAGGCGCGCTGAAATTAGGCCGAGATCCTGACACGCCAGGTTCTCTCTCTCTCTCTCTCTCTCTCTCTCTCTTTTACTCGCGGCCGCCTGCATCGATATACGCAGGACACACGAGAGCCGGTGCCCCGCGTGCGCGTTTGCTTACCGCTTGATTTCCACCTGCGCTGTCCGAGGAGCGCCAGCTGTCTCCTTACCGCGACCAAATTGCCGACTCTTCGATAAACGCCAACGCGACAGACCTGCTGCTACTGCTACTGCTATTTCCATTTCATAATGTTTTTCCCTGGGCAGACTACCTCGCAATAGGTCTATATGGTCTGTAAACAAAGATAAAAAGAAAAAGGAGCAAGGAGAGCGATTCGCATCAATAAAGCAATCGAAAAGCATATACAACAGGCATCGAGTTCTTATCGTTTCTTTCTCTTTCTCGTAAAGGAAATTTAAACCGAACGTAAAAAACGGCGCAACCATGCGTCTCTCCGCAGGATTATTCCCACGTCCGAAATTCGCGCGAAAGCATATGGGCACGTTAAAAGCGACGTCGGTATAGGCATTGGCAAGTTGTCACTGGCGCAGGGGCCAGCGACACCAAAGTAGCTGCGCCTCCATCTCGAGATGTCTTAATTAGTCGTCAGAGACCAACACTACCTCTCTCTCTCCCGGCAGGCCCATTTTTGTTTTATAGATCCAACGATTGCGCGAACGCATATTGAGCTTCCCCTCGGCCACTGGATTTAATGATACATCCAGGCAGCAGAGAGAGAGAGAGAGAGAGAGAGAGAAAGAGGCTTTCGCGGCAATCGGCGGCCTCGTGCGCTCCCGCCCAGCTGCTTATACATACTCGCCCGCCAAAAGTCGCTCGTCCACTTGATTGCGCGCCTCATCGAGGCCAGGCCTCCTTCTCTCGTTCCCCCCGATATTGCTGCGCCGTATACCTCGAGCCCACCCCCACAACGCTTTTTTTTCTTTTTTCTTCGTCCCCTCCCACGACTACTATATGTATTCCAAATGTGTAATGAACACAAGTAAATCGTGACTGCGCAATACGCGTGTAAATTCGGTAAAGTCGAAGTTCTTTGGTAAAATTAAAAAAGAAGGTATTAGTAATAGCAGAAAAAATCGAGGAAAGAAAAAAAGGTCATGATGCGGAAAAAAATCACGGATCACGGAGTATATTAAATAAAAGAAAAAACGAGAGAGAGCTACTATACGCACGTAATGCCAAAAGGAAAGAAGAGCGAAAGAAAGAGAGAGAGAGAGAGAGAGAGAGAGAGAGAGAGAGAGCAAGGGAGAATCGCGGCGAGACGATGGTGGTGAAGCAAAGGAGCGAAGTAGCATAGGGAGCAAAAGAAAAAAAAATAGAAACGATAAAGAGAAGGAGAGGAAGATGAGAGATGAGAGAGAGACGATTATGTTTTGCGAGCTCGTTCTCCTCCCTCTCACGTAGCACAGTATATACGCTCTTGCTGCTCTCTCGCGGCTCGATGAAGCTGCGCGCCCACAACCTGCTCAGGGTCGCGCCGACTTTATTACCGCTAGCAGGAGGCTCGTGCGTTAGCGCTAACGCTCTTGTGCTACCAACTGCGATTTTTTCAAAAGGTACTGTAGCTGCTACTGCTGCTACTTCAGTGGTGGAAGCTCGTATAGAACTGTCATGCGCGTGACTTCTACACATGCACAGCGGAGTTCGTATTATTAGTGTTATGGATTAACAGTTACATTAGTCTGCGCAAACGCCGAGGCTGTATTTGATTTAACGGTTCGATCAATCTCCCTTGGATAATGAGATATCTTTAGTGCTCTTGGAGCATTTACGTATGCAGCTACTTGCGGAACCACTGCAGCTGCTGCGATGCACATAGGCGCACTCTCTGATGATCGACTAGGTTTGATTCGTTAAAACGAACGAAACGTTGGCTAAATAAAGCGATTTGCACGGGTGATCGATTATTCTTCTCCGATTCAATCTATGTCGGAGCGCACGCAATTACAGTGAGGGAAACGATTAATAGAGGTCAAGGTTGAATCCGCAACATCTTGATCTGCTAGAAACAGCGGGTGCTCTTTTTCTCTCTTGCCAACTCTTATCCCATAGGCTGCTCGGGGGCTGGTAGCGCGGCTGTTTCAATCAACCCGCACCCCGGGATCATTTATTTCTTCGATGAATTTCAAAGCGAATCCCACCGACCGCTCCTCCGCGGATCAGTCAGTCAGTCAGTGCTGGCGATCAACTCGCTACTAACGTTTTAATTTGCAGTAATAACGATTATTACATTTCTCATACGTCTTTTCTAAAGAAAACTACTAATGGAAATCATCGTTTTTTTTTGTAGCTCGTATACCGGGGAAGAAAAACTAGCCCAACTATCAGTAAGTCAGTATAATGAATGAAAGATATAAAATACAGCTGTAGAACAAAAGTACAGATTCAAAACAAAATATACGAGGTAAAATTTTTTTACCAACATTGGCCTATTGTAACCACCGCCGACGCATTTCCACAGGCCCTCATCAACCAAGGTACCTCATCTGCGAGCTTCTTCGCTAAGGTGTATACTCGAAGATTCTTCCTCCCCCCCCTCCGGAGAATAATTACAAGACGAAAACTCATCATCAGCCTCGCGTGGGGCCCATTAATAACGATGTGCAAACAAAAATAATGAAATGTACGGAAAAAGAAGCATATACACCTGTATACCCGAGAGAGCCTGTGTGTTGCACACGCGCGCGCTCATACTTGGCTGTATACACAAATAGAATCCAGATTATTTTTCGCGCTTATTATCTTGATCCTCCGTTGTTTTTCTTTGTTACTTATTAACTAAATGAGCTGCTCTATGATTAGACATGTTTCAAGATAAGAGTTTTTGCCTCGTACAGACTGGAGCACATATTGAACCGAGCGCGTTCATCAGATCACGTCATTCATAAATTTCCCCTCTTTTTCCTCCACCCCTCCCTTTTTCAATTAGTTTCGATACTGTCAAAAAGTAAAACTCTATACTAAAATTTTACGTTGCAAAATACTAGGCTGTAAGACAAGATTTTTATACAACTGGAAAATTAACGCTATCGGTCAAACTGCCTTCTCTCTCTTTTTCTTTCGCAGCAAGCAAACAGAACTGCATGCTTTAATTTTGGCGCGCGAAATCGCTCGGTAGATTAAACGAATAAAAAAAAAGAACATGAAAAAAAAAAGGAAAAAAAAATGGAAAAAGGGAGAGCATGAACAGACTTGACAGATGATGCATGGCGCGTTTGCAGTTCGCCCAGGTACTGGTCCTACGCGAGAAAGAGAGAGAGAGAGAGAGAGAGAGAGAGAGAGAGAGAGAGAGAGTTGTTGTAAGAACGGTCTGGTAAGCCGAACGAGCGCTACCCGCAGCGCGTAAATTGGAGCCGAGGACTCTCCCGATGCTCTCGTGAAACGCAATCACGTAGCCGCGACGAAATGCGTTTTAGAAAGAAAATTTCCGAATAAAAAGGACAAAAAAAAAGAACCAGAGAGAAGAGTCTGTATCTAATAATCTAGATTCGCTGATTATGAATATTTTAAAATATGTCAAATGTAAATTTGAATTTTGTATAAAACATAGAAGCTAGCGTTTTTATGCAGTTCGTTTCAAAAAGTATGCTAAAATTAGAAGCTTTATCGCGAAAACAAGTCACGTATTGTTCGAGTCTGTAAAAACGTACAGTCGTTAAAATGAAAAAAAATACTAATAATTATCAATAAAAGCAAACAACGATTTCAAATGTACATAGTAGAAATACGCAGAAACGTATAGTTGGACAGAAAAAGAAAATCGAAGGAAAAAAGGCAGCTCAACTTCGGAGAGCTTTTAAAAATAAATTGCTCTCAAACAACATCTAAGAAACAGTCGGGCAGAAATTCGTATAGCTCTAGGCGCTAGAGGTTTAGGGCTCTCGTAGCAAGGATACATTTTAAAATTTAAAGGAAGCTTAAATTCGTCGCACACACACACACACACTGACTTGCGAAAGAAAAAGAGAAAGCAATTTGGACAAATAATGCAATATCAGTTGTCTCGCGTGTCATTTGGACTTTTATCGTTATCGCTTCGAGGAAGCTTTTTCAAAGCGATACACGACGCGTGTGTGTGCGTGTGTACAGAGCAGTTTGACACGAGCAATTTTCTGGCTTGGTCACCGTATTGCTTTTACGATCGACACACCTTGCGGGTGTAAGCAAGAGGGCCCCAAAAAAATCGCCGTTGGCGCGCGTCTGCGGCTGAGCGCGAGCCAAAACGCATCGCCTCCGGAGAGCATACGAAGAGCTAAACATGGTTGTTATACCTGTATATGAATTGGTCCAGTCTCTCTGAGTTTCAGGTGTAGAGACGAAAGTGTCTTATTACGCTCGCTCTTATTTCGCGACCCTTTATAGATCTAGGGCTTGTAAATAACCATAGTGTAGAATGATAGTTTATTATCGTTGTGTTTATCAACATCAGCGACATATTTAACAGGCAAAATTATCGACAATTTCGTTATTCGAAGGAACAAGTTAAGCGATAGCCGCAGAATCGGTGTGCGTACACCATTGTCGATCACGAGCGCAACGCGCAGAATCCACGCCACACTCTTTGCCAGCAATTCGTAGGCCTCTATACTAGTGTTTTGCACAGTCAACGAGGCAAAAGAGATGAGACGAAAGAAAAAAAAAGTATAAGGCAGCGGTTGAGAGAGAGAAACGTGGCAATGAAAAGAAAGGCGACCGAGAGAGGAGGAGGAGAGCTGGCAGACAAGCCACCTGACCGGGAGCTCGAGGATCTCGCAATTATGCGCACGCGAGAGCTGTCTCTCTCTCTCTCTCTCTCTCTCTCTCTCTCTCTCTCTCTCTCTCTCTCTCTCTCTCTCTCTCCCTCTCCCTCCCTCCCTCTCCCTCTGCTATCCCTGTGTGTACTTTGCATGGCCACGTGATTATGATGGCATGGAGAGCTCTTTGGTGCCCCGGCGCACCAGTTTACTTCCGATTCGTCCTCGCTATAGACAAGAGTGAATAACTCCTATCTCCTTGCTTTATACTCCTATGCCCATACGTCAAAAATGAAGGTCCAATATCTTTTTTCTCCTATACGCTTCCCTATACTGTTTTCGATCGTTTGTACTGATAATGAACTCGTGAAGAACATTAACAATTTATACTGTCATAGGTTAATTGGTATTTTTCCTGCTTAAAAGGCGGGCAAAAACCAGTTTAGTTGACTAGTATTTCACTCGTGGCATTGTAAACACAATTCCAACATGAAAATTATAGTCGTTTTGACCGCGTTGTTATATTTAAACATATCAACTAAGACAGTTTCAGCTGGCATAGGAATCATTATCATTACTAAATTAATCAACTACGACTGCCACGGGCTTTTTGAGCGCGGCATTGGCTCTATTGTTGATTTGTTTCGGGATCGTAACCAGGAAATAAAATATTACTTAACAACAAAATACACCAATAAAAAAGAACTTTTCAAACTTACAAGTGACAATTCTTCGTACATATATCCACAAGATTTTGATGTTAAAAAAAAGACAGTATTTATTGTTCACGGATTTCTAAGTAATAGCGAAGAGCCGTGGATGACGGATTTGGCAAATGCTTATGCAGAAATGGTATTTATCAATAATTATATTTATCTAAAATCAAATAACAATTCAGATTTAACTTTGACTTATGTATTTATTTTTGAAATCTATATTTTGGTACCTTTACGTATGTAACACATGATGCAGATCTATAAACAGCAAATTATCAATTTTTTTAGGGAGACGTTAATGCAATTATTGTCGATTGGGGCGTGTATTCCAAAAACGTAGACTAATTGGCCGCCGCTCGAGATACAGAATTGGTTGGCGCAAGTATTGCTAAGTAATTATTCACATTCGCCTATAAATGTAGTAAAATACACGTGAAATATTACTAAATAACATTTCTTCTGCACAGCTTCATTCAAGTAACATGGCGTAATATGTCTCCGTCATTACCAAATGTTACCTGGGGTCCGCTTCATCTTATGGGTCACAGTTTAGGCGCGCACGTAGTTGGCATAGCATCTCGAGCATTAAAACCGCCAGAAGTAAAATGGAAAGTGGAGAGAATTACGGGCTTCGATCCTGCCCAGCCTTGTTTTGCCGATGCATCTGCAGATCAGCGTCTAGACAAAAGCGATGCGCCTTTCGTTGACATTATTCATTCGAACGCAAAACCACTGTTGGAAGGTGGTTTGGGTGTAGCCACTCCAATTGGTAATGTCATTTGAACAAATATTTTTTCTATTTAAATGATACGATGTGACAACCTACTCAAGAGACCCAAGAAAAAATTCGTAAAAGTACGCCTTATTTGTAGGTGACATTGATTTTTATCCTAACGGCGGGAAAGAACAACCAGGATGTGAAACACTTGACGGTAATGTACAATTTTTTTGTAAAATTATTATATCAAGAGTTGGTTGCTAATCGTGGCAAAAGGTTACAAGTGTTTATAAACTGTTTTTAGGCATCAACAGTACAATATGCAGCCACAGCACGTCGTATTTATTGTTCACTGATTCGCTTAGATATTTAAAAGATCCCACTTGCGTCTTTCAAGCTTTTCCATGGGATCGAGCGTATAATACTCTACCACCGGAAATAAATACACAGGAAATGTGTAAACAGAATCAATGCATTGAATTGGGAATCAAGGCTGAAGATTATTATAAAAAAAACTTTAAGGGCTCTTTTTTTTAGTAACTGGAGAAAAATCACCCTATTGCAGTAAGTGAATAAAAGTTGTGTGTGTAAACTTGTATTAAATTTTATAATTGCTCATGAGTATATAAATTATTTTAGAAGTTGATAACAATAGTAATTTACTGCTAAATGCATTTCTTATTGAGGCAAAAATTAATGAAACGAAACGTATGACATCATATGGTAATTAGAATCACATCGATGGACAAAATTCTTAACTTTCGTTGAAATCTAATAGCAAAATAGGACAATTCAAGACTATTACTATTTAAAGATGAAACTGTAATAAAAAATTATGAATAAAACCTTTAAAAATATTTCATTGAATTTTTCTTAACTGTATTTTCAACAGAAAAATAATGCGGCCTCTACAGAAAAGCGGTTTTCATAAAATATCACAGATGAGAGAGATAAATAAAGGGAGGAAATAAAGAAATGCTCGAATCGATGGCTCTCAAGTGCGCCGAGCGAATTATGGAAAAGAGGACGCGCGTCGCAGGCAGCGGAAAAGCCGGGCGCGTATCTTCTTATCTTGCCTGAGGAATTTTAGCTGCGCTTTCTCCCCCTCCCCCCTCCCTCTTTCCTGCGAGGCATGAAAAAGAGCAGTGGACGGTTCGAATATATATAAAAGCACATCGCAGCGGGGTCCTCGGATATAGCGGAGGAGGAGGAAAAGGCGCAAAATCCAAGAGAGGGTACCTCAGCAGATCGAGATAGCCTCGCGGCGCCTATGCTCGAGAGCGTTCTCTGCTGCTGCGCGCCGGCACGCGTGCAAGCTCCGTGCTAATTAATACATGAAAGTCGCCGCGATCGCTTGGCGATGAGCATGCCCCCGAAACACTCCAGATCACTTGCCGTGGATAAGTCAGGCTCGATATACATATCGGCTCGTTGACATTAAGCAGAAATTCCCGTCGCGGTGTGGTATTATCACAATAACTACTTTTTCTCGCTGTGTGGCGTCGAGCAAAGTATCGGTATCGCCATTTTAATATAACAAACTGCGTAAATAGACTCTGTTTCGTCCGGGTTTAGCCAATAATCCAACATTCGCGCATATATCCGATCTTCCAGGCGCGATTGAGTGTATACCAAGAATAGCCGTATAGCAAACGACGCGAGGAGACATGTATTATTTTTTGCGGAAGATCTGGCTGCGCGTGGAGCGTATCGGCGCGCCATGTTCTATATCGCGCGCCTACAGCGCGGGCAGGTTATAAGTGGAAGAGTAGGAGAGGGGAGAAAACGCTATGGGCAGGTGAGCGTGAATGACGAGGTTGGGGCCAGACAGGCGCGTCGCCCGGCTGATAGGCGAGCGCGCGCGCGTCCACGCGAGGGCAATTACGGGCCCCACCTTCCGTATAGGTGCAGACCTGCACTTGTCCTCTTTACTGCGCCCTTCGCGCGCACACTTTTGCACACACGACGCCATGTGTGCGTGTGTAAGCGCGCGCGTGGCCGCGATTACGTTTGCGGCTGCGGTTAAACGAGTGGGCCTCTCTCGATCGCACGCTTCGATAAGCTAAGTGCTTATCGCGGAGCCCCTCGCTCTTTTTCGCTATACAGCTTTCCTTGGCTTCTGCCCTTGCTGCTTATACCGGAGCGCGTGGGCTGCAAACTCATTCGCTTACAACCTGCGCGTCCTATATGCGAACGCGACGATGACGACCTCGGCGACAGGACGCAACAAAGACAAATTCGGCCGAACTTGTTTATAAATTGAACGCTCGATGTACACGCGCTCTGGTTCCACCTTGCTGCACCTGCTTACTTTTTTACGCTCTACCTCCCCCCTCTCTCGCACTCTATTGGCACGTGCAATTTTAATTTTCCTCCAGCCGGTAGCTCTTCGTTAGCTCATTTACTATAACGCGGAACTTCCACGCTTTAAACGTGAGCGCTCTGTTATACACATTTAAAATATCAAGCGCTGACACTTGCGTTTTCTTTTTAAACGTCTAGTAACCAGCCCCTCTTACTCTGCCTTAATTTGCAGCAAAAACAAAAAAAAAAAAAAGAAAAGAGAAGGAAAGAGGAACGGAATATGAGGTTTCAGAATTCAGATTAAACTGACGTGTGTAGGGAAGGGGGGGAATAGCAGCTTCAGTCAGTCAATCAACATCGACTGCGTGCAGATTCGAGTTTGTTGGCGGTCCGCGCAGAATAAGCGGACTAGTACTGCGGGTTTATGAGGACATGCACGGCCGGGTTGGCAAAAGAGAGAGTGGCGATGAGATAACGATAATAACGATTGGCGGCTGCTTCGCCGGAGTGAGAAATCGATCTCTACCGAGATCTGTAGGGAGAGTATACATATAGCGCAAGTTATTTTCGCGAGAACTGCCTTCGCGCCTCTACCCGCAACACTCTCGCGCGCCGGTTGATCGACGAGCGCAAAATCGAAGATCCGATCTGTTTGCGCCGAGCAAACCGACACATTAGACTGTAAATTAGTCCTACCCTGCGCTCGTTCCCCTCACTCTCGCCCATTATTCTACTCCCCCTCCTTTCGCATGTATACTCGTACTGATTTAGACTACAATTCATTCTGCTTTTTATTTCGTGTAAAATAGAAACTTTGAATATTCGTCGATTCCTATCCATGTGGCATTAAAAAAAATAAATAAAATTTTAAATTATGAAAATTTCTTTAACAAATATTTTTCTTCTAACATAAGCTTTTTTTACTTTTCAGCAAGTTCTTCGGTAATCTAGCGTATTACAAAGTCGTGCTCAACTCAAATTAAAGTTAGACAAGGTTGACATACTTAAATGTCTCTTCTAGTTCTACGACTTGAACAACCGTTTTTATTTTATTTATTTTACAGCTCGTGACGAATATTTGCAAAAACAAAGTTGTAGCTTTTCGAAATTATTCCCGATAAATTAGCAAAGCTGTAACTGGAAAAGATGCCTTTTTTCTACCAAGAATATATTTGATAAAAAAGAATTCCATAAAGTATTTTTATAGATTTTAATCGTGCTTTAAATACAGTTTCATCTGTAATTTATGTAGTAGTCACCAAAGGAACTATTTATTTTGCTGTTATGATTGAAAATTAAGAACTTTTTACTTCAACGTGATGCTTACTTTTCTTCAGTATTTTTGCATATTGCGTTTCATTTTTCTTTGCTAATTTAATAAATGAACTTAGCTCCGACTTACTCTTAGCATCGCATTCTAAAATAATTCATATATACACATTAGTAATTATAAAATTTAATAAACGTTTCCATTCACTTACTGCAGTAGGGCGAATTTTGTCCAGTCGCTGAAAAAAATGTGCCGCGATGCTCTTTAACATAATACTCAGCATTAATGCCCATTTCAATGCATTTTTCCTTCCTACAGATTTCCAATGGATCAACAGTAGAAGGAAGACTTTGCCACACTTGATTCCATTCAAAAGCTTGAAGGACACAAGTGGGATCCCTCGAATATTTAAGCGAATCGATAAACAATAAATATGATGCGCTGTGGCTACATATTGTTCTGTTGATGCCTAAAAACAGTTTATTAACGACTTAGCTTTTCGTACGCATAGCAACCAAAATTTAAAGCCAAATTCTACCTTACCATCGAATGTTTCACATCCTGGTTGTTCTCTCCCGCCATTTGGATAAAAGTCAATGTCACCTACAAGTAAGGCATACTTTTACTATTTTTTTCTTGTGTCTCTTAATTTAAATTTAAATAGAACAATATATTTGTACGGAAAACTTTACCCATTGGATCGGCTATGCCTACACCACCTTCCAACAGGGGTTTTGCATTCGTATGAATAATATCAACGAAAGGCGCATCGTTCTCGTCCAGGCGCAGGTCTATACCGACATCGTTGAAACAAGGTTGAGCAGGATCGAATCCCGTAAGTCTCTCCACCTGCCATTTCAGCTTGAGCCTTTTTATTTCGTGAGACGCAACACCAATAACGTGAGCGCCTAAGCTGTGACCCAGAAGATGTAGTGGTCCATAGGTAACGTTTGGTAATGATCGAGATACATCATGGCATATTAAACTGACGAATCTGCGCAGAAGTAATGATTTTAAGTAATATTTCACGTGTATTTTACTATCCTTACAGGTGAATTTAAATAATTACGCAGCAATGCCTTTGCCAACTGATTCTGTGCTTCGAGCGGCAGCAGTGTAGTCGTAAGTTAACGCATAATCGCCCCAATCAACCACAATCGCGTTAACGTCTCCCTAAAAAAAATCGATAATTTACTACTTACAGGTCTACGACACGTTGCATACCTATGATGATAGATAAATACCCATTCTATGAAAGCATTTGCCAAATCCGTCATCCACTTCGATTTACCATCATTCTGAAATCCATGAACGATAAATACCGTTCTTTTTGTCACATCAAAGTCTTGTGGATACTTGTACGAGTCATATGTATGTTCAAAAAGTTCTTTTTTGCTAGTATATCTCGTCGTCAAATAATATTTTATTTCCTTTTTCGAATTTGCTAATGCATCAACAATACTGCCTACAATACGTACAAAACCGTTACAGTTCAAGTTGAATTTAGACATGATATCCTCTTTAACATCGTGAAATAAGCCTTTCCGTTCCAATTGCAACGTTATGTTGGTACTCTTAACTTTTGCGGTGTTAACCGATACAATTAGATATAATAACGCGGTAAAAATGACTACGATGACTTTCATGGTTCGAATAGTGTGCGCAATGCAAAGATTGAACGCTAACTAACCGCGTATTTGCTAAACAAGCAAAATCCCAGTCAACCTATGACAATTGTTAATATTAGTCACGAGTTTATTATCTACTGCGAACATTTTTACAGGTTTAGAACGCATCATTCTACGTTTGCCTTTTTTGTATCTCATCGTCGTGTTCGCGCAAATTTTTAAACTTTGCATTATTATTTATTTTCTTCAACCAAGTTTGAATATAATAACAAAAAAGAAGCAGTAGCCTTGCCTCTTATTTTCTACGGTCCTCCTTCAGGTCTACAGATTAACAAAACAAGCGAATAGTCTTGCTTTCCGTGTAGGGGCGAGGTGGGGTGCGATTCCACCAACGCCGCTTCTCAATGCAGCTGCAGGCACATGCCATAGTAATCGACGTGAAGGGCCTGGTCAGTCGGCTGGAAGTCACCCGCGGAGGCGCTGGACAATCCTGTCGAGAGCGACACGAAGGAGCGCGTACGTCGTGCGGCGTCGGACACACGACTCTGCGCGCTCCAAAGGTCCAGCGCCGTTTGTCAGCGGCCCTGTCCAAATATTGGAGGTGGCATTGTGCCGAGAGATAGAAGGAGAGAGAGCTGACACGAGGCGCGACTTGAAAACGACGCGGGGCAAATGTGGAGGCGGTGGCCGTGTGGACTTTTATATCGCTCGTTAATCTTGCCGCTCTCTCTCTCTCTCTCTCTCTCTTTCTCTTTTTCTACAGGCCTAGCGCGAGACTCGAGATTTATTATCGTGCCCGGTTTGTACGATGTCTATTATATGCCGCGGCTGCTGTTTGCACGCGGGGTTCGAGCTTGTCGCCCGCTTTGTCGCGGCTAACGAGCAGGATCACCTGCACGCTTGTAACGATTCTGATGACTGACTCCTACGCCCGTTGAACGCCAATACAGCTTACTGAATTTTTTTATTTTTCTTTTCTTTTTTTTTGAGATTATTTTGTAAAATGTGCTTGCGACTTTATGCTTTGTAATGTATTTATTTATTTAGTTATCGCCATAGTATATTTGAACAACTACTACTAACAGTTTTACTGTACTAGAAGTTCAGTAAAACTGTTAATCGCGTATGTACAATGTATGTATGCGCTATTTATTTGAACTTTTCATCGTAAGTTTATGAATTTAATGAGTTTAGCATTTATTAATATTGAAGCCAAATAATTCTTATTTTGTTAATAATACATTCATAAATTGTTCGTTTACCATAAATTCCGTTATCCACGCATCTGCGCTAAAGCATTAATTCATTGACGAAGGCAGTTAAGGATATATTTAGCTTTCTGCTTTTCCTGTGAATCATCAAAAATTGGAGCTATTCTATTCAAAGACGAGGAGGTTGTAAGGGCGAGCCATGCCGTACGTGTAGTAGAAAGGTGAAAGACGGCAGCGTACGACGTTGAGCAGGGGGAAAGGTGAGGAGACAGATCGGGTCAAGATGAGAGACATGAATCAAAGGCAAGAGAACATCGGCAGTGTGTTTCCCCTAAGCAGCTGGCACAGGCCCCAACCGCCGCAAAGACCCGAGGGTCTTGCACTCTCTCTCTCTCTCTCTCTCTCTCTCTCTCTCTTTGGCTCTTTCTTACTCTCGGTTGCGTTTTTCCCCTTCCAAGCCACTTCGGCTCGTTCTTACGCGGCGCGTGCCGTTCTGGTCCTCTGCTTTTTTTTCGCTCCCCCAGTTTATTCTTCGAGACGTCGGGCGAGCACGTGTGCCCAGCCGTATTATATGTAACCGTAGAGAAGGAAATTGCGCAACGTATATGATTCTTTTCACGGCGAATTCATAATAGCTGCATGTATGACCGAGTATGACAGAATTCGTGGTGTGACCAGCTAGCCGCTCTCTTTATCGAGCGCGCGCACAGCCAGCTTGAGCTCTTTTTTTCTCTCTTTTATTCGATTTTGCGGATTGACGGCTGACCCTCGGCTCAATTACGCTACCAGAAACTGTGACTTTTTTTCATCGTTGCCACATGACCTAATTTTGGAAAAGCACGTTAATAACAATCTTTGTTTTATCAAGGGTATCAAAAAACGAAACATTTTCGTTGAAATTCAATAACGGAAAGAGTACGACTTTATTATACAAGAATTCAAAATCAAAAAAATCGACACGCTATCCAACAAGCAAGCGTTAACCCACAAAACTAATGCGCGTGCAGAATTTTTTTAAAAAGCGTAAACTTTCGTTTCTATTCCTCCACAAAACGTATTCTAACGTCGTTATACGAAAAGAAAAAAAACTGTGTTTATAGTCGTGACACGACTTCCAGTATGAGGAAGCAAAAAGTAGGAATATCTACAACGTTATAAGGTGGGGAAAGAGGGAGGGGGAAGGTCCGAGGTGATGGAATAAAAAGAGAAAGGAGGGAGGGAGAGAAAGACTAGCGAAACAGCTGAGACGCATTGAATATCATGAATCTCTAGGCGCATGATATTCCCCCTCTCATATGTAGAGAGAGAGAGAGAGAGAGAGAGAGAGAGAGAGAGTGAGAGAGAGAGAGAGAGAGAGAGAGAGAAAGATACGTCACCGAGGTTAGCAGAGGAACGTTCAAGGTTTAAAGTCTGGGGGTAGGAAGGATGAGACGAGGGATATAGCGACTCTCGGCCGACTCCCTGCCCTTCTTTTACCCTACTTCCTTTCTTCCGCTTCTTCTTCCTCGTCCTCTTCTTCGCCTCTCTCTTTTCTTTTTCGGCTTTTTCAAGCGTGCAAAAGGTTTTATATTGTACATGCCAACACACAGAGCAGCGGTATAGAAAGTTTATACCGAAACAACGCTAGGCGCTGGGGTGATTCCGGTTCGCCTGCTATTTCATTCAACTCCAGTACATACGAGGATATTATTATCATTTCGGAAGCCTTTCTCCAACGAACTTTTTTTTTCATTTAAATCGCTATCTAACTAACTGCGCTTTTTTTCATTTTGCCTTTTTCGTTGATTTCGCCGACAAATCACGAAACCTCTCTGAATAATAAATCTGTAATTGATTCTCTTTTATGTATAGTAAGATTATGTTAATGCATAAAAGGAGCTTACAAAACGAAGGAAAAATATCCGGAGAAAGAGAGGCGAGGGAGAGAAGAGAAGAAAATAAAATAAAAAAAGGCAATTAGAGGGGGAGGAGGTGGAAAAAGGAAGAGACGGAGAGAAGAGAGCAAGCGTGTGTAGCAGAGGAAAAGGGAAAGAAATAGTCGCGTTAAAGCAACGCTAATTAATAGGAATGCAAGAGGGGGGTTCTTCTCCCTTCTCTTCCTGTCTGCCGCCGCGCGTCGAAGAGACGGCTTCGCTAAAATTGCCGACGCGTTTTAAGTAAACGCGCGCCCCGCGCACTGGTGTGTGTACGCGTAGATGCAACCAGACGCACGCACACGCACGGGTGCTAAAGCAAAAAGATGAGAAGAGAGAGAGAGAGAGAGAGAGAGAGAGAGAGAGAGAGAGAGAGAGAGAAATAGCGATGGGAAGAGACACGGTAGCTTCTCTGCGCGTGCCCTTTGGCCGCCTGTGCTGTGGAAGGCGCAATCGAATTTATCGCACCGAGCGATTACTAACGACTCGTTTGCGAGTGTATTATCTGGATTATTGTCCTTTCCCTTTTTGTTGTTAATTTTTTTTCGATTTTTATTTTCTCTTCTTCCTGTCTATAAAGATCTGTTCAGGCACAATTTCTTCGTCGACAAAACAGCTGTCTACTTATACCGGTTACGATCTACGGCATACCCTAAAAATTCACGTTTCTTTTAAATAGCAGCAATTATAACGTACAGGCGTACTTGCTACAATTATACTTTGAACTCTAACCAGGCCTCTATTCAACAAAGCATTTCGGGCTCGTTTCCAATCGATTAATGTATGCAGAAGCGGAAGTTGCGGTAGTGCGGATGCGCATCTTACTCTCCCCCCCTTTTTTTTCATTCAACGCGATAAAGAAAAAGCAAATATTATGCACTTTTCATTTCCTCGACCTTTTTACATTCAGCCTGTGTCCTCGGGCGCGTCGCATTATTCATCATATCGTTTCCTGCCCCTAGCTACCCGAATTCCCCGGTGTATAAGAGCTGCACAGGTCCATAGAGAGCAGATGCGCCCGTATTGCAATAAAACGAAGACGTTACGCGATGATGATAATTTTTTGACGTAACTATGCCTGTATACGTGAGATGTAGAGAGGGACGCGTGCCGAATAAAAATGAGAAAAGGATGTATATAGAGAAATGGAATGATCATCGTTTATGAGCGAATATTTTCAGAAATTAGAAAGATCTTCTTATGCAGCTAAAATTATATTCAGCAGATAACAAGTGCAATGGTGTAAGAAAACGGGGGAGGGAAGGAGAGAGAAAACGAGAAGAGGCGCGCGTTGTTTTGGAAATGCAGACAAGTAGAAAGTGGCGAGTGAGGGTTCGAGTCTAAAATACGATTCTCATCAATTGTAGCGGTCGAATGGTGGTGCGCTGGTAACAGAGCCGCGAGCAGAGAAAGAGTCAAGACGAGGGGATAGGGAAAAGGGAAGGATGAGAGAAAGCTTAAAGCTGTAGGCTACGGGTTAGGGTTAGGGCTTAAGGAAGAAACGTCTCCGACGCGAAAATAAAGCTGAAACGCGGACTCGCTCTGTGTCTGGAGAGGGTAGGGCAGACAGCGAGGACAGCTCGAAGAATAAGCAGGCGGGGGGGGGGGGGGGGGGGGGGGGGGGGGGGGGGGGGGGGGGGGGGGGGGGAGGGGGGGGGAGAGAGAGAGAGAGAGAGAGTGATCGACCTGTCGCATATGGCGAAGTATTGCCGGGCTAAGTCTAATTTTAGTGGTATAGACCAGCCGAAAATCTGCACAACACAGAGGCAGGCACACAATCGGACAGTCTCTCTCACTTTCCGCAGCGGGTGCATCGCTCAATGTCCTCGCTAACACGGCCCGATGCCCGATTTGCCCGACTTGACGGCAGCTCCGCTCTTTCCTTTCCAATCTCTTTATAGCAGCGGCCGACGGCGGCAGCGCTTGTATTATACCCGACTCTCCGCTGTCGGCAGACTGTTGCCCCTAAATGCTAATGCTACGCTGCGGACTTCCATCCGTTAGCGGGACTGTACGGTAGACGCACAGTGGACAGCGGATTCTTGCGTAAGCGGAGTCAGAGCGGTGATACAGCCCGCTGTTCTCTTTCACGTGGGGCCGTATAGATCATCCCCTTCTTACGTTCTGTATATGATGCGGTAGCAATGCGGGACAGACCAGAGACGTTTGCTGATCTATGCCAACTGGACACTAAACTGGTATCAATAAATTGAAGGTATGAAAATTGACGATTCCAAAGCCTTTGAGCGAGCTATATATAGTACTGTATAAGTAGAAAAAAATCGAGCAGCAAAATAAAAAAAGGCTGGGTAGCAAAGCCCCGGGGATGGAAACGAGAAATAAGCTCGGCGAAACATACAAGCGACGCGTGTAAAGGGCTGTCTTGTAATAAGGCCGCGCGCGGGGCTTATTTAAGAGCGAGATATTGTTAATTTGAGCCGTGACAACGAGAGAGAGAGAGAGAGAGAGAGAGAGCGCATATTGCTCGCGCGCGCGCGTGTCGCTTGGCGCACTGAAATATCCTCGAAAACCTTCAACACTGTACTCGCGCTATCCTACCCCCCCTTCTTTCGACTACGAGAGCTTAATGCTAATGCGCAGCGAAATTGTAGAGATCGAAGATACAGAGACGCGGAGAGCAGGGCGATATCGCACAGTTAAATAATTCGAGATTAAACAAAAAATCTCTAGGAAAGCGCGCGCGCGGTATCATTGCTGTACGGGTGAGCATTGAAAAAGGGACAAATCGCTCGAAATGAATCGTACACGCGGTATACGCGGAGGAGAGAAACAGAAATTCGACAGGGTATATAGGCTTTGGCAAAATGCTCTCTCTCTCTCTCTCTCTCTCTCTCTCTCTCTCTCTCTCTCGAGCGCGCATAATAACGCCGCGCTCTCGAATAGGGGGCAAACTGTTTAAGGAGCCTATATCCGAGCAGAGAGGGGGACCTGTTAAACATGCCTCATCTCTCTCGGCTACACGTTTATATCGCGCGAAAGCTTATCTTCAATCGAGAGGCCCGCGACGACTTTACACGCGTGCGCTCTTTGCGCAGCGATCTCCCTCCTCTGCAAAAACTCCTTTCTATGTCCAACGAGCACACGCCCGAGATTGAGAAAGAGAAAGGGAGAGAGAGGCATTGAAAGAGGGGGAGACTAGACTCTGGGGCCCTTTGGATTTTCCAGTGTATTTTTCAACCTGTATATGTGGCAACGCAACAATACACTCGTTCCGCGCGCGCAGATAAAATTGAAACATATACGTGCATACATAACAATTGCGCAATGTTGATTTATACAGGCGGCTGAAAGGAGGACGATAGGTGTGCGGGGGGGGGGCACGGGATTCGAAGCGAGAGGATAATAAACAATATGTCTAAATAGCGGAAGCCTGTGCTAGAGAGGGAGGTGCTGGCACAGAAGCCGCGCAGAGTATCAACGCTGGTGGCTGGAATTATAGATGCCGGCGCGCTAGACGAAGGGCCAGAGTCTCGCGCGCATATGCGAGCTGTCTCTCTCTCTCTCTCCTAAATTTCAATCCGCGCAAGAGCGCACGTGTATAGCGCTGAGAGTCTCGGCCTGGCGTAACACACGCTCACATATCATAATAGCGCACGTATATAGCATAGTAGGCAAGAGAGAGAGAGAGAGAGAGAGAGAGAGAGAGAGAGAGAGAGAGAGCACTGGGCCGAAAGACAAGACATCTCATCCCCCCCTCCTGGGCAGGAGAGACCGAAAGACCGGGCTCTTGGGCACATATCATATAAAGCGAGAGATGTGTCCAAGCGATACGTATCTATGCAGATCCCGACACGCCGACTTACAGCGTGTACCTACTTACGTATACGAAACCGCCACGACGAGGGGGTGAGACAAGAGGAAGCATCGGCTGGCGCGCATTCATCATCGCTTATTTTAACCGCGCACACACGCCGACAAGCGCGCGTCGCCGAGACTCGAGCAGCGCACTACCCTCTCTCGCTTATCACTCGCCTGCAATCTAATCTAACACGGCAGTCGCGTGTTATATGGAAGATATGGCAAAGCTTTGCTGCTGCTGCTTCTTCTTCTTCTTTGAGACTATCTCTTTCCATTCTGCCCTAGGGGCTATACGGGGAAAGAGGGGAAAATTGCAATAACATGTATTAATCGTGTTGTTCGATGTTAAAACGAAATGTCAACTATGCGTGGATATGGATTTAAATTAGAACGTTCCGAATAAGAGTGCAAGCCGAGAATTTTTGTTGAAAACCAAGTCATTCTTGACGCAAATCGCGGCCTGCATCGGGTACGTATGTATGCATCTCGCGAAAGATAAAGAGAGTCGAGAAAGATGAGGAAAAAAACGAAAGAGGAGAGAAAGCGACAAGTGCGAACTGCCGTTGCTGTTGTTGTCGCTTCGACTGCCGTCCGAACGGGGTGTTGCGGCGGGGGAGGGCGAGAGAGAAAGAGGGGTAGAACAAGCATACCGGCTAAATTAGTCGGGGCGTGTGCGTAGAAAATCGCGCGATCTATTCTGTGCGCGCGTCGACGAGAAGGGGGAGGGCGAGGGGGATGGGTGTGAAAGAGAAAGAGAGAGAGAGAGAGAGAAAGGAGAGGGCGCAAGTCGAAGGGCTTTTCTTTCCGCTGCCACGCTCGCAGCACACTATGGGCACAAGCTGCCCGAAATAATTGGCAAAAGAAAGGCCTGGAGTGCGAAGAGTGCCTCCTCTCTCTCTCTCTTCCACCGACGGACAATGTGAATTATTCGAGTCGGCGGCTGCGGTGGCAGAGTTGCTCTGCAGTTCCACTGCAGCGACGTGTCGAGAGTAGCCGTTGGGCCGAGGAGGCGTGTGAGGGGGGGGGGGCGGGGCGGGGCGGGGAGGGAGGACGTGCCACGAAATCCCATTAAAACGCCAGGGAGCGGGCGCGCGCGGCCTGCAGTGCGTTGCGCCTTAAATGATCGATCGATGGAGCTTTTTTGGCCGGCAGAGGGAGAAGGCGCATTAGCCGCGGCGAGACAGCGGAGAGTACTTGGACATGGGCGCGGGTAGACTGCGCCCGCGCTCCTACCGCCTGCGCTGCCCGACTGAGATTAATGTGGCGATATCAAAAGTTGGAATAAATTTTGCGGGCAGCCCTGGCTCTCGCGACGTGCGTCGAGAATTCATTGCGGAATACTGCGTTTCTAACTCTCGGCGATAATTGTGCAGATGATTTTAATTATCTTTTTTTAGCGGTGTTTGTTATTCTTGATTTTATGAAATTTATGTGGTAGTTAGTTGTTGTTTGATGAGTATATCATAACCGAAAAATAGGTCGTGTGTAAAATAAAAACGATACCGATCTCAATTCTCGCGAGCAATCGAAACGGAAGCTCTGCCTACACCACAACAGTAGTATAACGCTAAAAAAGAAAAAAAGCACAGAAAGCGAAAAGCTCCGAAGAAAGGAGGATAAGAAAGAGGGGGAGGGCCGTGCGAGAAAGAGAGAAAGTGAGCGAGTGCGCATATAACAAAGACGAAGCGTGCACATAGCCCCTCGTCTGGCGAAGAAGATAAAGAAAAAGTAAGAGGAGCTTAAAAGAGACTCGTCTCGCTGCAGGGGGAAGAGAGAGAGAGAGAGAGAGAGAGAGAGAGAGAGAGACTGCTCGTTTTTCGGCTACTGGCATTTCTCTCTCTCTCTCTCTCTCTCTCTCTCACTCCCCCGTTTAAACTCGCACGGGCTTTTTTTCCCCTTCTTCGTTCGGCTTGGGCCCGCGAGCGACTTGGATAACTCACTTTATCCCCCGGCAGTACATAAATTATAAGCGGAATAATACGCGCTCGAGCCGCGGCTGTACGGGGCTATTTAGTCACTCGGCGACTACTTGCGATCGCGCGCTTCTTCGGCTGCTTCCCATACGCAGCGATGAGGCTTTTACAGGGCGTAACTCGAAAACAGCGCCTTCTACAAGCTTTGCGACATCAGCCTTTTATCGTACGTAATACAGTTTGTTAAATCGTTAACGATCGGCTTAACCGATTATTAAGCTATGTATATCAAAAACAGGCGGAGCAACAGCAGAGGTGTACAAAAGCTCCGGGTCTTGCTGCTCCCCAAAGTGCAAGGATCTTTGATACTAAAATAATTCGAAAAAGGCAAACGAGAGGCTTATAGGAGGGGCTCCGGTGAAAATCAAAGCAAATGAAAACGCCAGAGTAGCGCAACGTCAATTATAAGTCTCGGAGAAGCTAAGCGAGAGAGAGAGGAAGACAAAAGTGTTGAGACAGAAGAGTTGACTAGGCGCTAAGGCAATCTTGCGACTAGCACGCTCCATTAGCCGATTTGGCGGACAATGCGGCCCTCGACGCTGTTACAAGAGAGTATGTACAACACAATGCGACTACTCCCGCGCCGATGTCCCTAGAATAGGGAGTCTGGCCAGCTACTCTCCAGACACATGTCTCTCTCTCTCTCTCTCTCTCTCCGGCTGAGCTCTGGAGTTATATTATGACTACACGCTTAATTAATGCGCCAGATTATATAGCGAGGAGATGAGGGAAGGCAAAGAAGAGGAGGAGGAGGAGGAGGAGGAACAATTATAAGCAAGCACTTTCGCTTCTTTATGTACTCGGCGAACAGCATAGTCTCCTCGTCGTCGCTGTCGTCAAGCTCTCTTTTGCGCAAGCGAGCGGTGTATACAGGCGTTTGCAGCTTCGCTCGTCTCGACAGCAATATAAGCTTCAACGTCGTAGGATACGCTGTGTATTTGTCAAATTTGTGCGTATACGACAAGAGAAGACAATTACCCGCGATTGTTTTGTTCGGCTTGACGAGCGACTTTATTCTTCGACTCGTCATGGACACAAGAGCAAACGGATATAGATGGAGCATATATGGAACAATCGGCAAATCTTCATCAGAGCGTCATTTTGGTCATTCGGTGCACCAGTAGCAGTAACCAGTAGAGCCGCAGGCTCGTTGGGCTTTCGGGGGCATATAACGAGCGCACGCGCCAACGCTCGACTGGCGGTCATTTGTTAGCGCGGAGCAAGAGAGAGAGAGAGAGAGAGAGAGAGAGCCGAGCACGTGATGAGTAATTGCGTAGGCGCGGGCGTATATAAGAGCCGCGGGAGAGAGAGAGAGAGAGAGAGAGAGCGTGCGCGTCTTTATTGCTCTCGCTCAGCTCCCACGCAGCCGGCAACTGTCCTCCCCCTCCCGCGCTTTGCTCATTTTACCTCTTTCATTTTGCCAACTAAACTGCGCCTCTCTCGCCGTACAGACCGAGCACTCATTAGCTCGACTGTCACGATACGCTAGCCCTCCGCCTAATTACATGCAAACTATTTTGCGAGCAAGTGAGAGCTCCTTAATACGCTACGCCTGACTAAACGTCTCTTCCCGCGCTAAACGTGTGTATGCTAATTGTAAAAGTATAAACGATTTTTGGACGAATCTAAAGTGCGAAGAAAAAATAAGCGTGGACGCGGTACAATTTTAGTCGAGACATGCTACACGATATCGTAAAATTGCAATCCCCGAATATAACTGCCAGCCATTCTGAGAGGTAGAGAGGGAGAGAGATCTCTGGGGGTGGCCCAGTTGATCTTACGGCCACACGCACAGCACAATGGGGCTTCTCATAGCTACACCTCGGACTCGCGACCTAATCAACATCGATGATCGTCCTGATAATTCGCCCTCCGAGAGTTTTGCCTTAGTTTCTAACGCGAAAGACGACTCGGAAATAAGAGAAGCGTATAGAGAGGGTAAAAAAAAGGGGAAAGTTGGCCGGGTGTACGTCGGAGCTTTCCAGCAGCCGTGACTTATTAGCCGGATAAATGACGTTCCGCTAGCTTCGAAGCCACATATACACATACCGTTAAGAGGCTACTCAAACTCCTCTTCACTCCGAGCATGTCATAATCAGCTGATTGCCAGAGGGAGAGAGCAACCCCGGAGACCATTAAGGGAACAACGATGCCTCTCAGGCAACGAGCGGCACACACACACACGCAGACAGTCTGCCGAGTGTACTCGAGATCTGGCCAACTTGCCAGAAGAAGAAGTGGGAGGAGACGGGTACGAGAATAAGGAGGAGCTAGGCATGCAAGATCGAGAGTGAAAGGGTTAAATAAAAGTGTGCGACACGGCTGACCAAAAATTCAAAATTTAACAACGCGTCCGGCTAAAGAGAGGAACAGCGAGAGAGAGAGAGAGGCTCGTGAAAGCATTGAAAAAGCTTCGCCATCCCTCTCTCTCTCTCTCTCTCGCTCTCTAGCTATACCTTTCTCAAAGTATCTATACTTGTTGCTCGAATTTCCCTATCTCTCGACGAGGCAAGCAGGCTGTTCATGTCCAGCGCTGCTCGTACGCGCAGCCACGACGGCGCGTGCACGTGGAGAATTACCGCAAGGCCCGCAGTCGTTGACAGCTTTGCGGTTGTCTTATAATAGTCTCTCTGCCCATCGCTGCACTGCTCTCTCTCTCTCTCGACACACACGCACACACACACACACACACTTTCGGACCGATACCTATACTCTCGCTTGCTTCTATCAATCCCCCCCTGCCTCTCGTGTGTACGGGCGCACACGTGTGCGCTATCCCTTTCTCCTTGCCTCTCTTTTATGACTCGCCGAGGCTCTATTTATACTCGTGTCGGACGAAAACTGCGACAAGTGACTAACCACCGACGTGTATATGACTTTTCGTTTTACCATTCCCCGCGAGCTTTTCCTCTCTGCGTCCTCTCCTCCTCTCCCGCGCGCGTATAACGCTCTCGTGTAGCAAACTATCGCGCTTGGAAAATGCTGTTTCTTTCAAAATTCAAACCTTCTCTTCGCCCTTTTTTATCGTAAATCTATACACGTGAACGATACATACAAAAATGCACGTGCAAGGGATATGGGGGAGGATACAGGTGGGGCTATCAGTGCGGCTTAATCAATAGCCGCGCGCGTGTCGTTGCCGGTTTCGGTGAAACCAAATGACAGGTACACAGAGACCAAGCCAAGGGAACATCAAGAGAGAGAGGCAGAGACGTATCCGTCCGAATCGCGCGCCACCCACACCTTGGACGCTCTCGAGCGCGACTAACCCCCTCGACCACTCGGGAATGATGGATGACGTTGGATCGCTCTCTCTCTCTCCGTATGGGAAGGAACATTTTTCCACGCGACTTGTCTCGCCGCTTGCGTTGTTTCTCGCGCATCGCAGGCACACCGATTAGCCCTGGGATAAAAATTTCAAAACGGCCTTGCATCTGTCCACCTCACTTTTGCTTTTTCATTTTTATCTCATAGCCAAAATAACAAGTACAGAGCCAAGTTCGTATAAATAAACACACGTCGTGACCGAAGGCACAAATGAAAAGCTTTCGAATTCGAAATTCATTACCGGCAATCTCTAAATTACAGTCGGCCTCTTCGATTGTTTAATTACTTAATCTCATTAGCAGCAGCAAGTAAGGCAGTGTAGGAGAGAGACGAGCGATGCACGCTCTGTCGACTGTAAGCCGGACACTAGAGCTTGCTCTCTCTCTCTCTCTCTCTCTCTCTCTCTCTCTCTCTTTCACGTCGGCGAATTCGTTGAAAATATCGGTGCGTTGGCAATCAAACTGTACAGGTCCCCAGTGGCCGCAGCGGCTCGAAACCATCTCTCATTCTCAAATCCAGCTGTATTATATTCGGCGAACGAACAACGGCGAGGATAGCTATTAATAAAATCCTCCTTCGTACGTTACGCTTGTACTATTTGCTACAGTACGGTCGCGTTGCTATTGCTTGTACTAAGATAATAGAGATGTCATTTCGGCAGAAAAAGAGAGAGAGAGAGAGAGAGAGAGAGAAAGGAATGAGAAACAGACGAGGACTAGAAGAGGAGGAGTAAATAAAGGTAGATAAGCAAAACGAAAGAAATATTCTGGCAGGGGACAGCATGCTCGACTCTAGCCTCATTTCGAGATTACAGCGGCTTCTTTTTCTCTCTGTCGCGCGGCTGTTGCAACCTCCTTCTGATCGATTATATCTCGTAGACGAGGTTTACTGCTCCAGCGTTTATACGAGCGTTAAACTTTTAAAGATGTGGGGGAGGTGGGAAGGGGGGGGGGATGTTGGTTAAGCAGAGCAGCAGCCGAGGAGAGCACAACAGGTGGCTCGTTATTTCCTCGAGATTTTCTCGTAAACGAATGGGCAGAATAAAGCGAGGCGCTTTTTAAGCGACGCCCTGTTTTAATCCCCGGCAATGAGCAAGACGATACGCCGCTCTAACGAAACTGCGTTTCTTAGAAGACATGCCGGCGCAAGAGAGAGAGAGAGAGAGCAATTGCCACGTCCTCCTCCGGAGCTTATATGCTTCATCGCGCTTGTAAGTACTGCCGAGCGGTGACACCCAGGGCGAGTTTCATCCTTTCACCTCTGCTCTACCTTCTCGCTCCTCCGCATTATGCGTGGGAAAGTCGAATTTTTCTCTCTCTCTCTCTCTCTCTCTCTCTCTCTCTCTCTCTCTCTCTCTCTCTCGCTCTCTTTCTCAGCTTCATCTGCCTGCGCAAGTTGAAATATTTTTATTTTTTTAGCGGAATTTCATTTTTTTTCCTTCTCTCTACTTTCATTCCGAGATCGTATCGGCTATCAAAAGGTGATCCTTTTTCCTTTTTCTTCGCTGCTTTTTTTAAAATGTTTTTCTGGAAATTTTCAAGTATTTATTTCAATGTGGACACTTAGCGTCGAGTTGCGCTTTACCGTGCTATTGCGCTTTTCCGCGGTTCTTAACGTCACGGGTTAGATTACAAGCTTATTTTCACTTTAATTAAGTTTTGAATTATAATCATTGCTTAGCGTTGTTAAGCGAATCTTTATTTTACACGTGCTTGAGAATCTTTTTTGTTAAATTTACTAGGATTTGTCGAAAAAACTAAAAATTTGTAAAACGACGAACCATCGCAGGATCGAATAAATTGAAAATTTATTTAAAGACAGAAAAGCGAAGATGGAAAAGTTTTAACGAGCTTTAAAAAAATGATTAAGGACGAAATATAAAAAATTGTAATTGCATGAAAATTTAGAAAACCATAATTACAGTTAACTTGCATTAAGCGTCGAGTTATTAATGTAATTACAGTTATTACGTAACGCAAAATTATAACCTTTCGATCTCGATTTTATCCTTTTAAGCGGCCAAGAGTTGAGAGTTGAAGCAAAAACCCGAGAGGAAGAGAGTCGACGATGTAAGGTGAATTTGGCGTACGAATTTTTTTGTCTTCTCTGCAACTTATTCAACGCCTCGTATAGCGTACATCGATGAAAGTAGATCTCTGACTCGAGATATGTCATCGGCTTGATTGATTTGCACTTTAATGCTCTTTTGCCTTGGGAGTATGAAATATTGCCAATAATTTACGAAGACGCGGAGATTATTTAAACCACGAGTGGAAAATGTACATATTTTTAACTACGAGGAGAGAGATCTAATTGAAAAAAGAAAACTTTCAACTATTTTTTTACACCAGATGTTCCATTTGGTTATCAACGAAATAATCGCGAGGGCAGAATTTAACGAGCGGCATTATCATCTACTGCTCCGTACAGCCTCATTGCGCAGTGTCCTACGCTATCACGCGTCAGTCTTGTAGCATGGAAATTACACCAACATTCCAACGTACTAGCTATAGTTTTAAAAGCCTCTTACTCCTCAAATCTTATTTTTTTTTCTCTCGAAAGTTGCACACGAAAGAGGCTTAAAAAAAATATTAATTTTTCGACAAAGTAATATTATCCATCAAAGCGGCGTAACTGAAATTATTAAAAGCCTAAGCGCGTTATAAGTAGCGATAACAACAACAACTCCGCGCGTAGCAGGTAGCACAACACGAGTATAAGCAAAGCGAGCCGAGAATGCGCACCACCGGATGCATGTAGGCGCGATGATAATTTAGTCAGCGGGGGAGACTAGCCGGTCTCTCTCTCTCTCTCTCTCTCTCTCTCTCTCTCTCTCTCTCTCTCTCTCTCGAGTGTACAGAGAAAACAACGCGCGAGCCGCGTGTATATACGAGAGCAACAACAGCTTGGAGAAAGGAGTGTATGCGCGCGCGGCTTACAGGGCACACGGTTGAAGGAGATTAAGAAGGGATAGCTTATACTGCGTATTATAAACTGCTCTCGTGGTGAGCTTGGCCTTAAAAATCACCGCTACGGTCATATAAGTACGCCGCGGTCCTTTAGATATTTGTGAAGATGTCACGTATAGGCGACCGGCAGCGTTAATCGTCGATCTTATCGGCCGAATACTACACGGCTCTGTCTAATGGATTTTGGTTTGTTCAAAGTATATTATGCGTCCGAGAAAGAAAGGATCGCGTAAGAGAACAGACTTTGAGGCAACAGGGAATTATTACAGCTCTCTCGCGCATACACTCACGTCGAAACGTCAATTCTCATACGCACGTAGACCTGTGAACACGCATCACCTTGATATCATACAGAAAATAAAAGAAATTATGCATTTTTCCTCGTGTCGATCGCATTATAGAAAACTCCGGCGCGCCAAGCATCACGAAAGAATCGAGTCCGAGGGAAGGGGGAAAATTTTTCGTATAGTTACGGGCTGAGATGCGCCAGGCGAGCCGCTGAGAATGTGGGTACCGTTGCGCGAACAGCGCAGGTGTAATCTCAGGCGCGCTTCCACTACTTCCTCACTAGAGCGGACGGACAGCTCGCGGGCCGGCTCTTTTTTTTCCGACGTCGTTATCGACGTTTCTCCCCCGCCGTTCATTTTTCTTCTTAATTTCTCTCTTCTCTTTGAGTCCGACGAAAGCACGGATATTTCCTTCCAGCGAGTTTTCGTGTTTGGAAATTATCGAATGCGCCGAGAGCCGTTTAATGCGCTTGTATATCGTTAGCCTCCTCCGACTAAAGTTATAGCCGCGGCTTTACGTTAACGTTCAATCTTAAGTATATTCGAATAACTTAAACGGTCCGATGTGTGTATGCTTTTTAAACAGTTTCCATATAGTTTTTTTTTCTTTTTACCCGTGTGTTATCAATAATTTATTTGTAAAATTTAACGACGCCTAATTACTGCTGTTCGGACTCTACCAAAACACTTGTTAAATTACATTATTAAAAAAAAATTAAAAGTACCCTAATTATACGTGTAACAGGTATGCAGCGACTAAAAAAGCTGAGCTACGAATATTTAAAATAATCGTGAATACGACAACGACGACGACGACGACGAGATAATAAGTAAGTCTTTTAAAAGTTCGAAAGTTAGCTTGCGCGAGAGCGTTTGACATCGTGTCTGTATGTGTGTGTATGTCGCGGGGTCAAAATGTACCGTTGATAATTTATGACGGCTATTGTAGAATTTGCTAAGCGCGCGCGCGAGCGTACACCTTCTTTTCATCGGCAATCACTTAACATATGTGATTTAAGGCTTGGCGCTTGCGCGCGCGCAACTATAGCGCCTAAATAATTATCTTTGTACATAAATTATCGAAGCTATACAATTATTCGCCGGTTGGACGTACTAGGGCTGCACTTGCTGAAGGTGTGCGCGTCTCTCTTTCTCTGCGTGTGAGCAAATAAAATTGAAATTTGAAAAGAGCATAACAGAGGCCGGGTAATAGCATCTTATTAATTATAATTTGAGCTTTAGTTATGCAAGAGAGTTTCTGTGTGTTTGTGCGAACAGCATGTTGTTTTATGCAAATGATAATGTTATTATGCGCTAGATTATATATTGCGGGGAGAATAGTACACGGAACTAAATAGTTACAGGGATGGCGATTTATATATTTCCAAGCGCGACGCGTAAATTAAAAATTTCAAACGTATTCCACTGTTGAAGAAATTGTATAACGAAATAAAAAAAAGCTTACAAAATAAAATCGACGTAAGGCTTATAAAGATCGAGAGAGGAGAATCGCATTCCCGCACGCAACAAACGCGCGTTCTATATTATCCATTTGTCCGGAGCGCACATAACGCACAGAGGACGGACACATTAAGAATAAACCGGATAAAGAATCGCGAAGCTTTGATAGGAATCGGCAGGTACGTATCGCAGAGCTGACGTGCGCACGCAGAGCTTGCCAAGGCTCAGCAAGAGACTTGGCGTTTAGCCCGGGCAATTCAGCCGTGCCGTGTCCTATCAATCAATATCAAAGAATACATTAAACCTTATTAAACACACGCAGACGGTTCAAGAGAGGAGAGCTTGATTTTTCTCTCTTCTTCTCGTTTGATGAGGTTCCGATCGTGTGTGTAGGAAGATCGAGATTCCTCGAGCGACGTAATAATCTGAGATCGCTGAAAATTACGAATAATAGATCGCTATTTCGATATGTACGCACGCGCCCGCGAAAAACGTAATTCCATTATTTTGTATAATATTGTAAAATTCGCTTTTTTATGCATCGATCCCGACAGTTCGTCCTTCTTAATTAATCTTACTCTTTATGAACATATTTATTGAGCTTCCATTAAAATAGTTAATTCCAATTGAATCAATAAAAATCTATTTGCCATCGATTAACATATCAATAAAACCAAATGCAAAGCATCAAGCTTGCGGCAAATTAAAGCACACAACTCATTACTCCGTTAATTTTCATTTGCCCAGCAATTAATTAAACATCCAAATAAATAAACGCCCAGGCACAACGAGAACAGCATGCGCAGCATACGAGTGCACATAGAGAGCAGAGAACTTTCCCGGGGGGCGGCCCAGCGGTGGCCGATGTAAGAATTACCTGCCGCTGCAGGCTGCACAGACACTCGGCGCTGGCGCGAGGAAGAGGGAAAAGGGGCCTTAAGTAAAGCAGGCCAGCTCTAGCCGGGCGTTCGCCGAGCAGAGAGAGAGAGAGAGAGAGAGAGAGAGCCGTTCCTCATTGCGCCGGAGCGCGCGAGCCTTTGCAGCGGCAGGCAAGCGGCCTTACAAGGACGCGGCGTGCCCAACGACCCGTCTCGCGATACACGCGCGTGCCGTTCCTCCCTCCCTGCCCCCCGAGCGCGCTCTACTCGCGCGCCAGAGCGCAGGTGGCAGCGGGCCGACTGGAAAGTGCAGCAGAGAGAAAGAGAGGGACGGTCAAAGCTGGCGCGCATTGCTAAGAACTGCCCTGGCTCTACGAGAATAGCTGCTGCAGCCGATCCAATGGGATACACACGCTAAGGGGCTATTGAGAGGCCAGAGCTACACCCACCTACGTGTGTTACGTATATAAATGGCCGAGTTTGCATGCTCGCGCGTGTGGGCTAATGCTTTTTCAACAGGCACACCAAACCTTTGCCGTGGCCTACGACCTCCAGACAGACGCATGGCAAAGAACCCGGGCTCGTGTTGCTGCAACAGTCCATTCAAGTTGTGTCTAATTGCAGGCGTAATGGTAATTCGCACGCGAGTAAACTTTATGACGATCGGCAGCTTTTTGGCTCACTCTCTTTCTAAACGAATTAAGGACGTGAGCGTGTACAAGCCCAGAAATATCAATAAATTAAGCGAGCGAGTTGGCTAACCCTATCTATATATACATGCTTCTCTCGCGTATAATCGCACTTGTGGACAAAATAATGCAGGCAGCTGCTGCTGCAGTTGGGCCATGCTCAGGCGCAACCTGTGATTATAACACAATAGACATAAGAAGCGGCAATTTTTGGGACGGGGGGGGGCTATTCCCCCCTTGTGTCTATAACAACGTCTAGTCGCGAGAGGCCAACGCAATAGACACACACCGAAGCGAGAGACTGGCTTGTATAAACTTGCATGCGCGCTCACTTTTGTTTAGACCGCGAACAATAGCCTCATCTCCCCCCTCCCCCGCCTACATATTGGCATTCCGTTATATCTGCATTTTGTTTTTTGTTATTATTAATTAACACCTTATTAATGCTTTTTACTGTGGCATGCATCGTTCAAATTTTGTCCCCTCTATCCGTTGAATCTTTCCATCATACTCAATATCTTTCGTCGTAATTTAAGGGATAAAAAAAATTAATTTAAAAAAAAAGGAGTTAAACGATCGATATATAATATTAGAATACGCCATTCGATAGGATTTCGCAAGAGGCTATTGAGAGAGAAAAGGCGAAATTTGTGGGGGTGGACCTGTGCCCGCGCGCTGGCTTAGGCTTGCGCGCATATGCGAATATTCTGTCGCAAGATTTAAATACACACTCCCACATATCGTCGCGACTATACAAATGCATTTGTATTCATATAAATGTGTATTGTCGGCCTGAAAGGCGAAAGGCGTATTATAAGTATTGTTCTAACCAAATACAATGTGACGAGGGCGTTTCTCCCGCGGGCCTTTTTTCTCTCTCTCTCTCTCTCTCTCTCTCTCTTATTTAGAAGGGGGACAATTTTACTTTCAGATTGTTAAATTGAGTTATTTTTACAGTAGAGTATACGCCGTTTTAATATCGTATAGCCAAGATTAAGCTGTAATCCAACAAGTTTATTATATGTGCCAAATGCCAATTGATTAAATTTCAGTACATCTCAGTAACTGCATTTGAATGTCAAAATGCATCTCATTACACTAAAATTATACGAACTCGCGTGTATTTCAGCTGTTACCAGCTGATTCGACGACATCTGTTATGCTTATAGCGTGGCACTTGTTCTCTCAAATCACAATGCTAAGCACTTTTTTTTCTCCTCTACAAGGACTCGGCTCAACTCTGTACTTCCTTGGGCAGTTTAAGCGCGTGCCGGTCTTCTTTTTTCTCCTTTGGTTAAGGCAAAAACTTTTTCTAACCATCTAAGTGGTTAATTAATTGGCATTTGTATGACTGGAAGCACGAAGGCTTTAAAGAAGCTTTGCTTTGCTCACGAAAGCACGAGAGACAGACAAATAACTGCGATTCGATTTTGATTAAACTCGTTCTCCAGCGTTATCCCACTGTGTATTTCGCTATTTTTACAATTTCGGAAAAAGCTCAATCTACGAAAAAGCTTTAATTACCGGGGGCGATTGGATAAAGCAATCAAGTCCGTCGGCGAGAAATAAGGTGGCCAAATAAAAATCGGTTGAGACGTCGATAAGAACGAGCAGACGCTAAAACTTTTCCCTCATCCCCGAAAGGAGAAAGAGGAGTCTAGCGGATGTGTCCAGAGAGAGAGATAAAAAAAGGTGCTGGCTGTACTCCGAAGAGAGGCAGTATCTCTGTCGCTGGAGCGAGCGCCCAGCGCGCGCGCGATACTAATTAAGCTCTTTTTTTTCCTATCCTCGCGGAGCTGGCGCACGGAGCACCTTAAAAGGCCTCGGTGTATACGCGCGAGCGCGACGATATTTCAGGGACTGGTGCGCGTTGCATAAGTCCTCTCTTGTATGCCGGGGTGTACAAGGGAGGAGAGCTAGGAGCGCCTAGCGAGCGAGCTTTTTTTTTATTTTGTATAGGTGTCTGTTTTCTCGATTTTTGGGGGGGCAACTTGTCGCGTTTGGTCTACGCCGTTGTTTGCCGGTTTACCAGCTTGCGGGCATGCTATGGAGGTAAATATAGCGATAATTTTATACTCGCCCAAGAGTTAATTAATGCAAGCGCGCTGTGGCATTGCAGATCTGGAATTTTATAAAGCGAGCCTGGTGTTGCTACCCTGGCATTCTTTAGATAACGCGGAGATTCTAGACTTCTTAAAATGGAGAGGAAAATGAAGGAAAAATCAGAAATAGAAGAGCAGATTGCAAGAGAGTACGAGTAGTGTAGAGTGGACCAATCGGAAAACGAGATTTTTGGGAACCCCGTGAATTTTAATTTAAAAGTCAATTAATTCAATCGAGAATTCATTTTTTTTATTTAGTATCGTTCATAATTTAAATATAAATGCGGATATACATATATATCGGTATTTTATAATTATGGAAGTTTGATAGACGTGTAATTTAAAGAAACGCTATGTTTCGGTTCAAAAAATGTTGCAGTCCTGCCCGAACCACGCGTTAATTGATTTTTTTTTTGGGGGGAGGGAACAAGTAACCGTAGTTTTTAATAGATAACCATTTCTTTTCGACTTTTAGCGACAGTAGAGTGTCTCGCTAATCGAATAATCCGGACTTTTATTTATTTTACTGTTATGTCGCGCCTGTCCCCCCTATCGCATATCTATATATATATATATATAT